>OY728132.1:1934909205-1935132590 GCA_963277665.1 Viscum album
CAGATAAAATTCAACAAGAGCAAGAGATCACACCTATGTAGCACCTCCTCGATCCCAACACACTACCATCGTGCTTCATCACCAAATCAGGTCGCTGACAAGAGTCACTGGAAACAGCACCGTAATCCCTTCAACAAAGCACGACCTTCAACCATGCTCTACTGCCGAATGCATCACTTGACAAGGAACAGAATGCCATAAACATCACTATAAGCCAAAAAATAATGTCAACCAGTGCAAGAAAATCTGACGATCCTATAGTTAGTGTCATTGGAGAATATCATACTCCATACCAACCTAACAACCCCTTCTCATTGATAAATGGACCCCTCCTCTACCCAACTCAACACACACATTTCATTAAAATTTATATTAAATCCCAACCTAAATTATCTCCCTAAAAATAATATATCACATTTGGGAGCCTATTGTTACAAGAAGAAGTCAAAAATCCTCTATTTCTAAGAGGCTCTTTAAGAGGAGATTCAAGTCTTTAATGTAAGTATTATTTTCTCCCAAATAGTTATTTTATATCTTCTTCATACACCTCTTCTTAAATAATATTTATCAATTTAATAAAAAGTTTTGAAAACCATTAATATTCTATAAAATTTTTAATATAACTATACAATAACAGTTTTTTACTCATTCAATCATTATAATGTGTTCTTGTTTTGGTCGGTTTTACCACCTACATAAACAATGTAATAATTTTACATCATGAATGACTAAGAAAACATACATTATGGTAATATGATTTAATAATGATTAATTTTAAAAAATTCCAAAAATATAAAATGTTAATGTATAGAAGTAAATTTGTCAATAAAATATATTCTTTTTATTTAGTCTAATTTTCTAGAAAACAAGATTTTTATGCATTTCATAAAAATAGATTTCATAAGATCCGTGAAATGACCAAAAAATGTCATAAATATATCAAAACATATATATTAAATCATCATTTAAATTCTATATTTTATGAACCCATGACCAAGGAGCAATGATCGTAACCACCAAACCAAATAATGCATGGAAAATACAAAATTTAACACCTAGATATTATTTTCACATGAAAAAGTTAATATATCGGTGATGAGGGGTTAAAAATGAATGGTATAAAGTTAAATAAATATTAATAACTTTTTAATCCATATTAATAATAAACCTAAATTAATTATACATTTATTTAGATCCCATATGACTAATAAAATATATGAAGTAAGGGTTTATTTTCCAATCTCACTTCGAATTTGAGATTCTTTATGTCTAAATTCATATTTAAATTTTATATTGTTTATCTCTAAAACCCCATATATTTTCTTATAATATATTTATATATTTTATTTATATATATTCTTATCATTTCACTTCCCTTTCTTTCATGATTCAACTAAAAGGATGTCGGTAAGTGGAACCCATATTATCTCTTATTCTTAGTTAAGAATAATTCCCCTCTATGTTCATATTCATTATTTTATTTTATAAATTTATTTATATATACTTATATGATTCATTAATATAATTTTATGTTGTAATTTAATTTTTTTTAAATTTTTTTAAAGGACTCTTTTTTAATATTTTCACACATTTCATTTTCTACTTAAATTAAATTTATTTATAAAAGTGTAAAAGAAATTTTTTTTAATGTATTATACATGAACCCATTTTCTTATCAAATTATTTAGTTTTATTTTTGAATATCCATTTACAAGTTTTCCATGTTTTTTGAAATAAATTATACTCTAGTTATTTTATAAATTATTTCTTTTGAATTTAATGTTATTAAAATAATAAAGAGTATTTATTATTATTTTTTAAATAATTTTCTAATGATCTAATAAAAGTGTTTTAAATCTATATAAACATAATTTAATATTTATTATTATTAATTAGGGATAATATCTAATGATGTGATCCATCTTCTTACTCTGGATGGTTTTTGATCATGTATTGTGAAAGTTTTCATGAAACTCATTTCTTTCTCATAACCTAATTAAGCTTTAATGAAATTATAGATGTTTTCATGTTAATGTGGCACACATAAGTATTTTTTTCATTATTTTATGGGTGTTAATGGAATTATATAGTCCTATAATTTATTGGGTAAAGTTTTACATCTCATCATATTAGGATGGGAATTGGGTGGTTAGCCCAAGTTGGAAATGTTATGGGATATGGGTGGTTATCCCAAGTACACTATGTTATGGGTAGGTGGTTAGCCTAGTCCATTATGAAATGAATGTCTTGGTCATAATACTTGATATATGTTATGATTTCTATGGTTATATTTATTACACACTTTTATTCTATAATCTAATATTATTAAATGTGCCTATGTTATGATCATATGGCTCATGATATTCACTCATATGTTGACACTCGTGTGACTCGTCTCATACGTTATGCTAGGAGAATTATTCCATGATTATTGATTGATGATCCATGCTTTATTGGGTGTGATATATTTATGTTATGACCATGCATCATGATTATCTCCCCATACCGATATGATCAACTTATTTTCACTTATGATTTTTTATTGACAACTCTTATTTTCACCCATTAGTGAGCATCTATGATCACACATTATTATGTTTCTATTACCCTGAGTTATGAAGAAGGATATTTAGTATGATATGTATAAAAGCGTAACCAATGTGAAGAATATTTGTGGTATATGTAGAAGAATGTTATTACAACATGTTGGTTGTGTATCTAATCTCCAAAACACTAAACCTATAAATTATGGGGTTATATTGGTTATGATGTGAAAGGAATATTCATCCATGGTAATGTATTATGATTGTTTGATGTGATTGGGTCATCTTATAATGGGAACTCGGTTGTCCCTGTGTAATTTTTTAAAAAAATTATTAATTTTCTTAATTGATTGATATATTTTTAAAATGAGGATTCTATCAGTTATTCTACCATCTGTATGACCTTATCCCCATTTTCCCCCTTTTATTCATCTTTTATTCAGGAGATCTGCTATATTGGTGCTTTGTTTCATGCATTGTCTATCTCAATGGATCTCTAGATGTATGTGTTTTAACCTATAGTCTAGCTATACACCCTAAGATAGGGGGAATTTTGGTTTCTTGAATTTTTCCATTATCTTTAAAATAAATTGGATCTAATATTCACATTGGAAAAACACCTTGAATTTCTCTTGTGAGAATAATAACATAGAAAACATTGTATAGAGAAATGGACATAAATATTTTATATGGTTCATCTAAAATGGGTTACATCTAAGGAGAAAAAATAAATGATGTGTTGAAATTAAAATTACCCATTACTTCAATAGATTGTGATAATAAGATTTAGGATAAGGAAACTAGCCATCTAAGTTCCATAACCTCTTCCTCCCTTCTATTCACTATTTTCAATAAGGTTACAAATATATAATCAACACACTGGTCAAATTCACAAATACATCAACCAAATATAAAACACTATACATCAATGTGTCACTACCACAAAAACAGTTTTTCCCAGCGCCCCCCCCCCCCCCCCCCCGCCCTTATCAGTGCTAACAAAAAAGCGCTGATAAAGGGGAGGGCCTTTATCAGCGCTCAAAAAAGCGCTGATAAAGGGTGCATTTATCAGCGCTAAAAAAACGTTGATAAAATTACCCCTTTATCAGCGCTTTTTTTAGCGCTGATAAATCCCCCCCCCCCCCGCCCTTTATCAGCGTTTTTTTTAGTGCTGATAAAGGGACCCCCTTTATGAGCGCTTGTTTAGTAGCACTGATAAAGGGGGGGCCTTTATCAGCGCTTTTTTTAAAAGCACTGATAAAGGGTCGAATTCAAAAAAAATTAAAAAATTATATTAATATATTAATATATAAATATAGTTATATTGATATAGATATAATATATAATTTTTAAATATATTTTAGATAAGTATAAATGTACATTAACACCTAATATACTTAATATATAAGATATTTAGTGAAAATGGCTTCTTAAAAAATTAAAAAAAATATTTTTATTTAATAATTTTCTAATTATTATAGAGTAGTAGTCATTTAATAACAATTTGAAGACTAAAAAAATTAAAAAAAATTAAAAAAAGATCCAAAATAAGTTGAAAACGCAACTCAAACTTCAAACGGCCATAACTTTTGATCTGGGTGTCCGTTTGAGCACTACCACATATCAAATCGAAGCATGCGACGAGATCTACATCATTGTGACTAGGGAGCACCCCGATCAAGCGTTTTTCAAGGCCAAAAGAGGCCCAGAAGGCCTCAAAAACTTAGTTTTTAGTCGGGGTACCCAGATTTTTTAAAATTTTGTGGGTTTTTAGCCTCGTTTGAGGGGGTATTATTGGCTTTTTTGGTGGGGACTGAATTTATTCCAAGGTATTACATTTATATTGATATTATGTCTTTGAAATTTTATCATTTTTTATAATGAAATGCTATTTATAATCAAATATATAACTATATGTACATATTTTTTTATATATTCACACCTAAAAATTAAATTTTTAAAATAAGTAATTAAATATATTTACATATAAAATATATTAGCTCTATCTAAATAATAAATAATATCCATTTTATTTAAAATATTAATATATTAATATTTATATAACTACTATATATTAATATAACTATATATATATATTAATTTAGCTATATATATATATTAATATAACTACATATATATTAATATTACTATATATATATATTAATATCACTATAAATATATATATTAATATCACTATAAATATATATATTCATATAACTATATATATATGTATATTAATATAAATATATATTACTATACGAATAAATATAACTATATATATATATATATATAAATAGAGATATATATTAATATAACTATATATAGATATATTAATATAACTATATGTATATATTAATATAAATATATATTACTATACGAATAAATATAACTATATATATATAAATAGATATATATATTAATATAACTATATATATATATTAATATCACTATATATATATGTTAATATAACTATATATATATTAATATAACTATATATATATTAATATAACTATATATATATTAATATAACTATATATATATTAATATAAATATATATTACTATACGAATAAATATAACTATATATATATATATCATGAAATAGCAAAAAAATCAAAATAGAGTAGTGGTAAGGGCTTAGGCGCGTAGGGGGGAGGTCTCGAGTTCAAAACCTGCTGGAGGCAGAGGCGTGCGCATGGGGGTGGATGTTGGGGGCTAGCATTGATAAAGGGTGAAGGGGGTGTGTGTGGGCATTGGAGGGGATAAAAAACCCTATTAAAAGGGGGGATCAAGCGCTATAAAATCCCCCCACGATTGGCATGATTTTTTTAATTTTTTGTAATTTTTTGTAATTTTTTAAATTTTTTTAAATTTTTTTAAATTTTTTAAATTTTTTTAATTTTTTTAAATTTTTTTATTTTTTTTAACTTTTATCAGCGCTTTTTTAAAATTGCTGATAAACAGGTCCTTTATCAGCGCTAAAACAAAAACACTGATATAGGACCCCTTTATCACTGCTAAAAAAAGCACTGATAAAGGGGTACTTTTATCAGCACTTTTTTTAGCGCTGATAAAAGACCCCTTTTATTGGGGATTTTTTTTAGCGCTGATAAAGGGGACCCCCCTCCCCCTTTATCTTCACCAGCTTTAACAACTCTTTTCCTAGAACTGTTAAAGGCCCTTTTTAGCGCTGATAAAGGGCATATTTCTATTAGTGTGTGTTCTTCATGATTATAAATTCTATAATTTTAGATATTCAATGATATATACAAAAATTCTTTCTTCCAATCATAATCTTCAATATAACTCATATTGATCACACATAACTTTTCAATTCTATGTATTCAATGAATTTAATTTTTGACTCTCAGTTTCCATAACATTAATATTTATATACTTATATTATTTGTGTGAAACCATGTTTCATACCTCTTCCTCTACACAACAGATTATAGTATATTGACAGAATATTTGAATTTTAAATTAAAAATCCAAACTCTAATCAACTTTCAAATTATTTGTCTTAAATTAAATCCATTATATAAATTATTAGTATATGTACATTGTATACATTCAAATAGGTAGTCAATAGATTCCCAAATAATGACTAAACCATTATGTGATAGATGAATCATCATTTATGCTTTAATTTTCCAGTTTCCAATTATCACGACATGACATACAACCCCACGGTGTGATGGGTTAGTTTATCCCTTAACAATTTTAAACTTCTAGATGATTCATGGTGTGACATGAGCCTTCACAATTTAAGATTTTCTCTAATTCCAGTTATCCTGAAGCTTCCAAAATCATGGACCTGTTTTTTTTCATTATATGAAGTTTTGGAATAGGTCCTTTAAACAAATTTTTTAATTGAACCTATCATGGCATGGAATTTACTTCATAGTGTGGGAACCATATCTACAAAATCACTAAAATATACCCAATAATTCTTCACAATATGATTTATGTGTCATGGAATGTAATATAAAATCCAAGAACCACTAAAATTTAGCTAAAAATCATTCACGTCATGTCCTGTTACATCACAACACGTAATATAAAAACTCTAAATCCAGAAAAGTGAGAAATATTACATGTTCTAAATGACTTATACCTAATCTATTATACATTTCCATTTTTTGATTAATACCCCTGTTTTATTGAAACACATGAGTTCACAAAGTGATCTATTGTGTCAATTCCAATATCTTCAAATTTGAATTTCCCATATGTAATGTGACGCATGAGCTCACAGCATGACCAAGATTCCTCATCAAAATTAAAAAATTATAAAACTATATGTTGTACTTGAAAAATATTAAGTATCTCTAAGATAAAGAATATTTCATATAAAATAAAAACTATATTCATCTTCAGGAACTATTTTATTTTTTTAAATGAAACTCTAGTCCTGACGTGACAATTGTAGTAGTAGCATGTTCGTAAGATTTCTAGAATTAAAAAACCCCTCTCCAAACATCTCCACATGCTTTAATATTCTCTAATACTTCCAATAAAATTTACAAAATATAAAATATCAAAAGTTTTTGTTGAAATAATCTCCCATTTGGATTTTGTTTTCAATTAACCACTTCAATATATGTCAATCCAAAACATCACGATCATTCTTTATACCCAATTATTTGTTCCTTATAAGTTGTGATATTGTATTTTATGTTAACTGGATTACAATTTTTGAAGAATCTTGAAGTTTGTGGTTATGGATAGAGAGTATTTATTCAGATACTATAAATGGATAATGTAAAACATGATGACTATACAGGTGTTATACATTTAAGTGAAATTTTAAATTTCATCATGAATGTTTGAACACCAAAGATAAGAATATTTTATCTTGAATAAAGGGTCGGTAGTTGGTTGGGAGAAGTAAGAAAGAATCTGAGGAAGATCGGGTGGTCGGGACTACATCATACAACCATCGGCCAGTCTGTGACTAGGCCCAAAGACCTACTATCCTACAGGGTCCAATGGATCCTCATAACCCTTTATCAGCTTCCCAATAGAGTCTAGTGGTGGCTTAAGCCACTTTATATATCCATCATCTAGCTGGTGGCCTCCACGGGATTATCTGTGGGACTTTTAGTTGGGAGGAATTACAATTCTTTTCCCTCGTGATTTTAGAGGGTAATCCCCTCTTTTATTTATTTATTCTATTTTCATGGAACAGGGGTGGATCACCCTCTTCTATCTTAATTCTCTCTTCCTTATGGGTTGTTTTAGTGTATTCTCTTGGAAATTCTTAGTAGGTTTATCCCTACAGTGACCTATATTCCTATTCTCCTCCTCGACCTCTAATTTTTGTTCTCATGGTTGGGTATTTAAGTGATGATTCAATCATATAATGATGGAGTCATTCAAAGATGATGGGTATTCTGTGAATCCTAGCTAGAGGAATTTTCAAGACAAATTATTCATGATGCATCCCATCATTTTGATAGAGTTATGTCACCATGTGAGTTTTTCAAGGGGTTTGAATTAAATTAAGTGGATTTGGTTATGGTTTTGGTTTTGGTTTTGGTTTTGATTGATAAGTATTTAGCTTAGGATAGTGCTGGGAGCATAGTACAAACCTTATAAGGATGGTTGGTATCTATTAAGGTGCGGCAAGAGCACTCGGAAAGTAACTAAGAATTATTCCTAAGTGAATTAATTTGGTTAGTTAACTCTATGTTTTTAATTAATTATAATTAATTAAGTTGGTTATTAGGATACAATTTAGGATAATGGGTGGTTTAAGTGATGGTTATTGATATTATAAAAGCTTAGGGTGGTAGGTTTTTGGGATGATAATTAAAGGGAAAAGTCTTTTAAATGAGGGAGGGGGTCCCTAGACCTAACCCGTAGTCTCACCTTTTTTTATACGTGGTGTGATGTGTATTTATATCATCTGTACTAAGAATTAACTTAGTTTAAATTCAACATTTTAAGTAGAGACTCACCTTAGTGTAAATTACCCATTAATAAGGTATTTTCCCAAGAAAAAGGTGATTTCAATTAGAGTACCTTAGTTCTAAATTTGGTATTTAATTTGATTTATGCCACTAAAAGGTTGCCTTTTTCTTTAATCGTTTAAAAATGAAATTGTAAATTGAAAGTATGATTACGAAATGGAATAGATAATACCTTAAATTGGAGGTAATGTAATGATAAACGTTGAATAGAAATTCAATGTTTTGGTTTGATATGGTTTTTAGTAAATTAAATTTTAAAGATTAACATGTAGTTTTTGGAATGCTTTTGTTAAATGATTAATGATAATGTGTGAATTTGGTTTGAATAATTTTGAATGGTAAATCTTGTTAATATTTTCATAGAAAAATGTGTGATATTAAGAAATGATTTTTATTTTATGTTTTTAATGATACCTCATGTTATATAATGTTTTTTATGGAATGATAATTTTCCTTTGGGGTGGTGTTGTTTAAAAGGTAATGGAAACAATGTTAGGGTGGTATTGTTTTTAAAATATCATAAAAATTCCTTGGAGTGATTTTTTTAAATATATAAAAAACTCCCATAGGGATTGTATTATAAAATAAAACTTCCTTACGGGAGGTTATGACCCAATATGAGAAAACTCACATAGGGGAGGTATATGTTACTTGTGGGTTTATTCATTGGTTGTGAAAACTCTTTTAGGGGAGTTTTGTGATACTTGTGGTCTTATTACCTAGCTAAGAAAACTTTTATAGGGGATTTATGTGATACTTATTAGATATACCAGGAATACCCTAGTTTTCTATTGTTTGTGTGTCACATGCGGCATGCTTCAAGACACCCCGACACTAGTGAAAGTTGGTATGATTAATCGGGTTCATGAATATAAGGATTATTGTAGGTTAAACTAATATCGGGCATCACCGTGGATCCCAGGATTTGGTAGTAATTTTTAAGGGTTTTGTTAAATTATAATAACATATATTAGATCAAGAATAAGAAATTAAAAATCCTCATTAAGGGATCCCTATGGAATATAATTTAAAACATCCGATAAAACTGAAATGAAAAAACTATTTTAAATCCAGTATACCTTACACCAAAGATCCACTACATCATTATTAATCTCCTTTGGATTATTTTGAGAGAGATAAAAAAGTGGGGAAAAAAAGTATCCCACCTCCAAAGGTATCCACAAGATAATCTGAATAAATCAATGTTTAAGATATTTCTACCAACCTCTATGATATGCTATCATCTCAAAGTGAAAAGGATGAAGATTAAAGGGAGATTTGGGTTCCTAGGAGTCACTATATGAATATCCACACACTACCCAAGTCCATTACATAATAGTGATTTATATAAAACCTAAGGATTCTCCAAAGGTGTTTTCTACATTATCCCATGCATTAAAATTCATGTATAAATACCATGGATATATCATGAATCGCAAGCCTTAACACCCTATATCATTCATATAAATATGAAATTATTTCATTTAATAATAGATTTCAGGGGTGAAATAGTTTGGGTGTCCAAAACACATGAAATAATATAACCAGTTCACAAAAATCAAAAAAAAATATGCAATATATATATATATATATAATGAATTAGGGAATATCTCCATCAATCTCCCACTTGAGATAAATCCAAATAGACATTGTGTTATTTTAACTTATATTGTATCATGTACAATAAATTGTGAAACCATATCCAAAACTCCTATTGGGTATCTTCCAAAACACTTTTTTAAAGATAACATTTACTTAACCTTGTATAATATCATATTCAACACCTTATGAATACCCATCCAAAATACTTTTGTATAACTCTAAAACACTTTTTTAATTTGTGTCTATGTTAAAATCAATCCTCATTAAGTCATCCAAAAAAATTTACCCCATTAGAATTTACAGTATTGAAAACAAATTAAAATCTCTATATCCATAAGTTTAAGAAAAAAGATTCCACTAGTAAAGCATCAATGCTAAATAGGCTATAAAGGGATCTGAAGTTATCTCCATCAAACACATGTACCTATATATTTGTGTTTACTAGTACACATCATATGAAAACATGCATTCTAAAATTTTTCCTTTCTCCAAAACATTGAGTGATCATGGGTCTGAATCATGTCAATTTCATATATCCAAATCATATGTTCTTGATTTTCATAGTACAAACTGATCTGATTGATGAGTAAATAACATTTTATTCATCCTTATGGATAATAATATCACATGTACCTTATCCAAGATAGATATATATAATATCTAGGTTTGTCCACACACTCTCATAGTCTATCTAAATTGAATTCTGAGATATTATACTCATCTTATGAAAGGATAAATCCTATCTTGTTTAATCTCTAACTGACGACATGATCAGCAACATACCCAACCACTCTTGTATTGGCTTAGTTAATATGTTGACTTTTATAACTAGGGTACCAAAGTTTGAAGGTTCTCATGCTATTTATCTCACCATCCTCAGGTAGTGGGGACTCAAATATGATATACATTCCCCTAGTATACCAAATACATTTGTATGAAACTACATGTTATATACTTTGTGGTTCATCCAATGCTCACAAAGAATAATATTCTTTTTCTTGATCCTCATGAGCATATTCATTATTTATATACAATAATCCTAATCACACTAACCTTAATATTTTTTCATAAAAAATAATACATAATCAAGAACATTGGTCTTGGATAACTAAAGCTCATACGTTGAGAGTTTAACGATCATTTCACTTTAAGAAATGTATATATATATATATACATTTATATATCCAATGTGAAACAATGATATAATAGAGGTTTAAAATTGATACATTTTAATATTCTTAAAAAAATTAAGAATATTTAACAATCCTAACATAATCACTTATTTAAAATATCATATATAATAAAATACCAGATCATACTTATGTTTGCTAAACTTTTGGGGTTTCTAACACATTATATCACATGTCATCCACATCAAATCACTATGTAACCATTTGATAAAACCCTCTGACTAAAATATTTAGTGAGAAATGTCTATTAAGAAAACCTGTTTGAATAATTGAGAGACTTAGGAATCATATTTCTAACTGTTTAAATTCTCTAACATATTGGAACATCTTAACATAACAACATAAAATGTTATGATTTCAACTTTTTTTATACTTATAAAACTTTAAAATTTCATCATCATTAACCTCAAAACCCTATTCCATCAAACCTTTTCTTGAAATAATGTAATAACTTACATTATTGTATACCATTCCTCATAAACGATTTTAGGATAAAGAGAAAATAACTTTAATATTATAACTAAATGTAACTCTTATATTTGTAATTACTTCCATGACCTATAATATTTTAGGATAGAGTTATAAAACCTTTTTTAGTAACTAATGTAACTCTTTACATTTCCCTTTACCACCATATTCTAAACTCCTTTGGTATATCAAGTGTAATTCACTTTTCATTTTGACTAGAATAATTCTTCAAGAAATAGTGTCCTTTAAATTTTCATGATAACTAAATTTAACTCATTTCATTTTTTTTATCTTTACATATCCTAAAATATTTTAGGATATTGAGTGAAAAAACACTTTATCTTAAACTCATATAAAATTGATATTAACTTTATAAATGGTAAATAAATGTAACACCTTACATTTTCCATTTTCTTCACATATCCTTAAATTTTTTGGATATTAAGTGAAAAATAGTTAAACTTAAGATTGGTTTAATCCTTTATCAATTAATTTTTGAACTTCTCTAAGTCCAAACATACTCCCACTAGCCTCTTAGAAGATATATTATTTTCATAATATCTTACTAATAAACACAAATCCTTTTGTGTTATGAAATAACATTTATTTCCTTTTAGTATGAATATTAAATAAATAAACTATTTTTTCTATATCATATATGGTATTCTATATGTTTTGAACCTTTAATTTTTGGAAAGGATATTTTATTATAATATCTCACCGATGGATGTTAGGAACACATTCCCTTATATTTTAATAAACATATGGGTAAACATTTTTCTTGGGTAAAAACTTTATTCTAAATATTCTTCTAATAACATGTTATAGAAATTGATGAATCATAAACCATGTGTATATAATTAAAAATAACATCTCTTTGTTATCAAACATATTCTATTATCACATAAGATAAATCAGATGAAGATACACATATTCTAATTAGATTCATTTCAACTTGATAAAATCATTTGTATTCAAATCCTTGAGCTAGTAACAATTTACTAAATCTCACGAATATAAAATACAAGATCAATCAATTATTACTTTGATTTTGAACACATATATATTTTAAAAATATTTTAAAGTATCACATACCATTCCAAATTGATGAATTAATTTCTATAACATCCATACCTAAAAGGGAAATTCCATTGAGCTTGAAAACCTCCATGAAGTGTATGTTGGATGATCCAATAATATTGAATTATTATTATTCTGATACATAAAATTATCCTTTATATTTTTTTAAAATTACTAATCTTTCTTTACAACATTTCTTAAGTAACATTTCTTAGGAATAACTTACTTTAAGATACTATTTTCAAGGATTGATCACAAAGTTTATCTTGATGATGATTATTATATTTCTCTAAAATATAATATTTTATTAGATGATTATCATTTATTATAAACCATTTAATAAATAATTAAATTAAATGGGATCTGACTAAAATTATAACCCCTTTTAAAATTCATCATATCCATTAGTGATTTGAGGTCCATATTTCACTAAGAAAAGAGTACTCTAGGGACTTCCTCTCATAACTTAATAATTTTGGTAGGGTATTACCCCATTCATATCATATATGATTATTGGATATCTAAGTAGAAAATCCTATATCCAATCTATCATATAGATAAACTCAAATGTATTCCTCTATTATCCTTCTAAATTGTTTCCTATATATGTGTAACCCAAATAAAACATCAAAAACATATTTACAAAATGTAACCATTGGTAACTATTCAATGTAATAACCTACTGAAATATGATCCATTATCATCCATTACTTTCTTTCATTACACAAGTTAATTCAAGGTAACCCTTCTATGGAATAACCTACCTAGTTGAATGATCTAGGTCTTGAAAAGTGAAAATTTGGAAGGAATCTCAAACTTAGTATTGGAAGGTGATTTTATTTCCCCATCCTATCATATTTTATTCAATATTTGTATTCATTCTTATAGTAATTTAGTTTGGAATCATATTCCCTCCACCAAACCAACATGTTCAAACCATATTGATGTGTAACTCTTTACACAACACATGTGTTTGTGTTACTTACCTGAAATTATAAGTCAATTATATTCATAGATATCTAAATGTATCATATGCATAAGTTACATGAATAATTCATATAAATGTTTATAATTATAATAGATTGAAAATCTTCATATGAGTAATACTGGAGTGACAGATAGCCAACCACATTCACTTTCCAAGATGAGTCATAGGATTCCAGATAAGTTGGTTGTCTGGCCCCAAGTCCCTCTATATGGGTATACTTCACTTAAGATATAATCCAATTCATTATAACTCTAATACCTAACATGTACAAACTATATTTAACAACTAATTTCAAGTTCTTAACATCAATTATAAACTGGGTTCAAGGTAGATAAAAAACTAAATTCATTATCATACCTAGCATGTAATGCAAGGATATATCTTAGAAGTAGTTTAACATCTTAAACTAAAGTATAAAAAATCTTAACATTTCTTAAAAAATTTAATAAAAATGAATAAATAAGTAAATAACTTTTAAATAAATTAACAATTAAAATATTTAAACATCAGATAAACATTTATGAACAATTCATAAATAAAATCTAACTATAGACCCTTTTATAATTTCATATTTAACATTAGTGACATTCCATAATTATTAATATAAAAATTTAATATGCATTTAAATATGAACTCTTTTATATTAATCATTACATTAAATTCCCATTTTAAATATATGATATCATATAAATTATAAAAAAATATAATTTAATTTATATTATATAAACATTTTACATAATCCAAATATAATATAATTAATTATTATTTTAACTTTGTTCATATGAATCATAAAAACACTTTTGATGTAGCATAAATAATAACCAAATAAGGGCCCCCTTTTATTTTGAACAATTAAAAAAAATAATTATGAATAATTAATATTTTAAATATAAACATTTTATATTTTGGAATTATTTCATAATTTATAAACCTTTATAAATTATCACTTATGACTCAAAATAAACACTTTTATTTCATGTTCATAAGTTATGCCATATAATTTGGATAAAATGTATTTAAAATATAAACATTTAATACATGGGAAGTAAATGTTTCATAAAAAATTAATTAAATTTTAAACCATTTGTAATTAATAAATTAATTCTTAAATTACTTTTAAATTAAATATTCCCAAAATACCTTTTATAATGATTTATAAAAAATTTATAATCCATTAAAATCTTTTAATAATCCCAGAAAAATATTTTCAATTTATCCTTACATAGGAACTCATTTCTATGTAAGTGTATATGACCTTTACCCTTATGTAGACACCCTTCGTAAGGGTAACACCCTTACGTGAACACTCCATGTAATGGAAATTCATGATATACCTTTATGTGGCCTTATGAAAGCATTTTGTAAAGGTAATACCCCATCTTACTTTTATACAGCTCAAAAAAACCTCTCTGTGTAAGGGTATAAACTTTAAGAGGGTGTGTTTCGCATAAGGGTAAGTGGATGGTTACCTTTACATGTATTTATAAAAAAAATTATTACCCTTACGTACCAGTGTTTCATGTAAGGGTATATAGTATCATACTCTTACATAACCCTTTATATGTAATAGTAACATCATGTGACCCTTATGTAGATTGATCTATGTAAGGGTAAGGTGAGATGACCCTTATGAAAACCACTCAGTGTAAGGGTAAATCCTTGGTTAACCTTGCATATCCTAGTTGAATAAGTGTAAGGACTTGGTTACCTTTATATATACCAACTAGGTAAAGGTAATCCATTTACAAAATCAAATTTCCATAAATGTGAGATGGTGATATGTTTTTTTTTTCTTCTTCATTTCACACATAATTTCATAAAATTTAATCATGGATCTATTTAATACCACTGAAGGGTTTTTTTAGTGTCGAATAACATATATTACATAAAGTGGATAAGGTTAAAAACCCTTTTCTAAGGATTTTTATGAAAGATAATATGAAACATGAAATAAAATTGAAATAAATAACTATTGTAAATATGGAATACCTTACACCGAAGAGACGATGCATCATTCTTGATCTCCATAAAATGAATTTGAGAGAGATCAAAAAGTGGAAAAATATAATCACACACCCATAGGTATCCATGAGACAATATAAATTACTTGATATTTGAGTGGGATCAACCAACCTCTCTTATGTGCTAGCATCTCGTAGTGTAAAGGAGGAAGATGAAAGAGAGCTTCGGGTTCCGATGAGCCACTGGTCAAATATTCCCACACCACCCACTTCTATTTTATGATAGTGATTTATATAACACCATAAAATGCTCCAAATGTGTTTCCCACATTATCACATGCGTTAAAATGCATTCATAAATTCCATGTCTAGTTCATACATCATATTCATTTACTCCCCAAATGTTTCATATAAATATGAAATGATTTAATTTAATGATATATTACATGGGTGAAATGGTTTGGGTGTCTAGAACCCATGAAATGATATAACTAATGCCTAAAAATCATAATTTTCATGAAATATATGTATATATATCTTATATTTATAAGGATTTATAGCATATCTCTGACATATTTTTTACTTATTTTAAATTAAATTTTTGTACTAATTAAATTGTTTAATTTGTTTATTATAGCACCTTATATGCACATTTTATCAGGATGGTTTTATTTAGGTTCATTTTTGGTGGTGTCCTACTAAATTATACACACACCCTACTTGGGATACCATGTCACTTGGGTACCTAAAGAGATGTTACTTAATTATACATCTAGGATTGGGAAAGGTTGTTGTGTGATGTATGGATTAGTAGGATATAACATGTGAATTTGGTACTGGGACTGGACTCGGGACTATTTTCATGAATTTTCCTAGTTTCATATTTTTTTTCCTTTGATTTTTGATGTACTTATGATCCATTGTTGATTTATGACTTTCCTAAAATTTAGTATCTAGTTTAATTTTGATATATCATGGTTTATTTTGGTTATTTTTTGGGACTTTCTTGGTTATTGTTTCACTGGTTTATTTATCTAATTGATGTATGTGATTTAATTTGTTTATTCTATTATTATAATCCGATATGTTGGTATAGTCTTCCCTCCACACCACTATAGACCTATGAGTTTAGTTATCAACTTCTATTATATGGGGAGGCATACCTGAGGTGTAATAGAAACCCCAAGTCCGAGCATCAATTAGTGGCATGGGGATGCAAGATTTTATAAAGTGGTATTAGATTTTTTTTATTGTTTTACTATTTGGAAATGTTAGTAAGGATATAGTATGTTTTCAGGGTATTTTATGGAGCTATTTTCTAGGACTGGCCACCCTATGTGTGAGGGAAGTCTATGTTTCCAGGGATGATGTTTTTGTTTATTCCATCTATTTTAAATGTTAATAGGATATCACCTTTAATGATACATATGATTATGAGGTTAATTATTCATTGTATTTTGTATCTTGAATGGTCAGGAAGGAGGGAGTGTGTTCTTACATCATATTAGAAATGTATGATTTACACATCATCTGTATGATTTCTAGTGGCTGATTACCTAAATTGTGACATGGGTCGGTTCTTTAAAGTGTATGCAACCATTTATACAAAGATTTCCCTATAATTTTATGGTGGAACCTTATTGAAACAATACTATAAAGTTATAAAAGACATGTTATTTTATTACTTATCTTAATTATTATGAGGTCTTAGATAAATAAAATTCCAATTAAAACTTATAAAGTTTTATACTTTATAACTTTCAATTTTCATTTCATTTAACTAAGACTCAATTATATAAAAATTTTGGTTAAATTAAATGGTTCAAATTATGTGATGTGATCAAATATCTTTATTTTTCTATGGAATTAGCTATATAAAATTCTAAGTATGACTTATTAAGAGTCTTCCTCTATAAATTGTAATTGAAATTTTATTTAACTAAGTCCTTATTATGAAACATTGTGGTTAATTTAAAATGGTGAAGAGTTAGATTGTTAATCTTATATATCTAGATGATCTGGACTTAATAGGTGGCTAGTTTTGACCCTATGTATGGGTAGTTGGGGTTGTTGAGAGTGCATGGGTTATATAATATCACTATAATATAAGATGTAGGGAAAATCAAGGTTTTGTTCCTATTAAAACTTTTTGTAAACTATGATATTGGAAACCTTATTTATGATGGAAACATGATCTTTTATAGGCTATAGTGTGCATGACCTAATATTGGAAATGGGTAAAATGGATAGAGAGAAAATCCAACTTGTGAGATGCTTATTGGTGTGTCATGGATGCTTGGGATATTTGTGGATTGTACCTAACCTAAGAGTTCGTGGGTTATATTAGACCCAAACTATGCTTTAAACCTTGTATTATGTGTTTTCCATGTTATAGGAAATTAAATTTTTCGATGGGGACTATATTTTTACCCATTATTCAGGGATTTTATGGGTTATAACCTTTGAGTTGGGTGGGAATTTCTTGTTCTTGAGGTGTGACCCTATTTTCGTAAATTCATTTTTGATTATGTTTGATGGTAACCTAAGAGAGTGGTTGGCCTAAGAATGAATGTTTTTTTTAAATCAAGGGAATGGGTAAATTCTCTCATTTGAGACTGATACTTGGAATGATCTCTAATTGTGTGGTAAAGGATACTGAAATTCCTTGAGAATGTATGAGGCCTAGTTTACCTATGTTTTTAGATCCCTTGTATGGGTTTGAGTTAGTTCACATGGATTCCTTGACGTTTTTTTTAGTATTGGTACCTACTTTAAAAGGAATAATCATTTGGATGTCTAGCCTTATCAATTACTGGTGCAGTTTATGATGAGAGAGTTGATGGTGACCCTTGATGGTTAAATATAGGGTGAGTAGAGTGTGGATATATTATTTGGGTTTTATAATGATGCTTGGGTGATGGGTGGTTGAGTAAATGGATTTGGTTTCATGAGGTGATCTGGTAATGAAAAGTTCCTATAATTCTCTTCTCTTGGTGAGACTGGTATGCAGAAGAGGCATGGCCAATGGATTAAATGTGTGCGCTGAGTTTTGGTGAGATGAAACTCATTGGATTTGTGTCAGTACTTTTTGTTTGGGTTGTGTAGGATTATGAAACCATTGATATTTGATGGAATATTAGAGGCATGTGAATTTTGATGGTGAATTTTACCATTCGTATTATGGTTTCAGCGGTATAGTAGTGTACACTTGGATACTTAAATAAGTGGTTGGTCAGGTGCATAAGATGGGTATCGATGTGAATGTGATGAGAGGCTTGTGTTCATGGTGAAACGATGCTCTCGATTGATAATTTTGATGTACTAGTGATGGGAATAAAAATGTGGATGGGTCAAGGTGTAGTGGAATGGTTGACCTAAGCCTGACCCTTTCTATAGGCTAATGTGATGAACGAGCATGGATTAAGAGGAGTGGAATTCATATTTTTATGTTATAACCTATTGAGGATTCACTCAAGGGGTGGTATAAGTGAATCCATATGGTGGGGAGTGCACCATTGTCTAGTTAAAGGTGAATCCCTCTTTTTGAATGAATTTTTAACTGATGTATCATATGATGTTCCTAGAGAGATAAGAGTGGGTGGTAGTCGGTGTTTCATGTTATCGCTCAGTTATTAGTGGGTGGTCACATCCATCCATTTATTTTGGCTATATAAGGAAGATAGAATATATATCTTGTATTTTTTTTGATGGGTCGATGATGAGGGTACTTATATACTGGGGAGTATTGAATAGTTTATGAGTGTGTGGTTCCATGTGAGTAGAACCATAGATGCAATGAGACCAGTTGATAGATGGTATAAATAGACATGATATTCCAATGTACATATGAATTTTGGTTCCTATAGTTTTTTTATAGAATACCAAGATTGAAATATGTAATAAATGCTTGTTTAAGTCTAAGTGTTAGTGTCAAACTCAATATAGAATTTGATGATTCGGGTGGGAGTCGGATCGACAGCGTGACAGTGCTCACGGTACAATACGACATCAATTACGGTTTTTTGAGGATTTAATAATCGAATAACACTATGATTCAATCATTTACTATAGTTTTCATGCTTGGATGGTCTGAGGGTTCTTTTGATATTTAAGGCATCATGATCGGGGGGCTTAATAAGTGTGGTGAAGGCTAAGGCGAGCAATTTTGAGATGGGTAGGCTGGAGAAGGTCGAAATATCACTCTTTTGTATAATTAGATATGGATAAGTGGAAACAATGTTTATAAAATCATTTGAGATGAAAGTGTGGTTTTTTGGAATTAGTGGGTCCTTTTGAGGAAAACACGACATGTTTAGGCTTCTTGAATAGAAGATAGGCATGCATCCATTTTGATTTGGAATCATAAATAAAGGGTTCTTCCATCCTCTAAATGATTTTTCATGAGTGATCAAGCAATTTGAGTTGGAAAATAAACTAGAAGCATCATCAGAATGTTTAAACATTAGTTCAATAGTTAATTTTGATTGTGGGGGAATGCCATATATCATAATTGTCCTTTTGAACAGTGGTGATGGCATGTAGTTCCACGAACATTATTATGTGTTAAATGATTATTTGACAACTCCTCGGTAAAGGTAGGTATGGGGAAGCACTTTTGTGATGTTTTGAAGCTGGTTACGAGCATTGGATCAGGTTGGGGGGATTAAGCACCTAATGTTTGGAGTTAATCTATGGAAGTGTGTATGGAATTCAGGAATGGAACATGACCTTTTTGCCTATAATTTATAACTGAATCAGGTTGGGATGATTGGTTGGAAGGCCTAAAATAAATATAAAGTGTGAGAATTGTTATGGTGTGGATATTATAAATCCCTATATTTGTAAGGGTGTAAACAATTTAATGGAAATTTAAAATTTTGGTTTAGTGGATGGGTAATTTTAAGTATCGGGACTCAAGAAATAATTACAAGTGTTTAAACACCACATATGGGCGTTTTGGGCTTGGTTAAAGGGTAAAAATATGTTTAAGAGCAATAGGAAAGCATCGAAGGATGACCGAGTGGTTGGGGATGCATCATGTATCCACCGTCCAGCAAGTGTCCAATCAATAGGCCTTGTACTAGCTCATCAATAGAGTTTGGTACTAGTATAACCCACTTCATATAACCACTATCTGGTTAAGCCCTCCATCGGCTCATCAGTGGGGTTTTTTGGGGGTATAATTACAATTCTTCCCTCTCATTTTTTAAAATGGGAAGCCCCTAATTCCCTTATTTTACTAGTGTGGTCCATAGTGGATCCCCCTATCCTCTATGGGTTCTCCCTTTCTTTTAGGGTGGTTGTGACACCATCTCTTGTAAATTATTGGTATGTTTCTTCCTCTGGTGGCCTCTATTCCTCTCTTCCTCCTATCCCTCTAATTTTGGTTCTCCCTTTTAGGTATTTTAGTGATAATTCTATTAGATAATGGTGGAATAATTCTTATATGATGGGGATTCCATATAGACTAGTTAGAGGAATTCCGGAGACTATTCATGCACACCATCACCCATTGTTTTGAATGTTTCATCTCACAGTGTGAGTTTTTCAAGGTTTTTTAATTAAATTAATTTTTTCATATTTTTTGATCTGGTTGATAGGGTATGGCCTTGGTTAGTGTCAAAATCATGTAATGGACCTACTAGGGATGGTAAGTCTCATTTTAGGTGTGATGGGAGCACTTGGTGGGAAACTAATCATTTAGTCATAAGTGAATTAAGTTGGTTAATTGATTGTAAATTGTCAATTATTTATAATTTGATTATAATTAATTAATTAGGTTTTTATATTAAATTCAGTATCATGAGTGGTTTGGGTAAAGTTCATTGACCTTAGACAAGCTCAAGAAGTAGGTAACCATGATGAGAATTAGAGGCAAGGGGTATCAAATGTGGTAGGTGGTCCCTAGACTTAACACATAGTCTCACCTAATTTTTTTATTAGTGGTGTAATATGTGGTTATATTATCCTTTTTGTTTATTTACCTTGTGTAAATTCAATTTTTTAAAGGGAGACCCACCTTATTTTAAATTCCCTATTAAAAATTTATGTTCCCAAGAAAAGTTTGATTCCATACGAAGTACTTAGTTATGAATTTGGTGATGAATTTACTTGTTTCAATTAAAAGTTTAAATTAGACTTAAATGGTTTAAAAAAGGAATTTTGGTATGAATTTATGATTGAGAAATGGAATTTCACAATCATCGATAAATGAAAATAGACTAGACCTTGAATTAGATCCAATGGAATGGTAAATGTTTAATGGAAATTTGATGTTGGGGATTGATATGGTTTTTGTAAAGTAAAGGCTAAAGGTTAATATGCATGTTTCTGAATTTTTTGTTAAATAATGAATGAAAATGTGTGAATTTTTTTTAGCATTGATAGTGGTAGATCTTGTTAAAGATTTTGTATAATGAAGTCTGAGAATAAAAAATGGGTTTTGGTGTATGTTTTTTAATGATTCATTTTGTTATAAAATGTTTTTTTGTGGAATGAAACCCTTCAGGGTAGTATTATTTTAAAGGTAATGTAAATTACCTTAGGGTGTCTTGTTTTTAAAAGATCATAAAACCACCTTAGGGGTGTATTATTTTAAAGATAAATAAAACAATTTTAGGGGGTTTTATTACCAAATAAAAATTTCTTTATGGGAGGTTGTGACCCTGGTTGAGAAATACACCATAGGGGAGATCCATGTAATTTATGAGATTATTCCTTAGTGGATAAAAATCATGTATAGTAGATGCATGCTACTCATGGTCTTATGCTATCACTTTGAAAACTACCATAGGGGAGGTCCATGATAGTTATTTTGAATACTTGAGAGACCCAGGTTGTTTATTGTTGGTGTTCTCCATGTGAAATGCTCACAGACACCACAACACTAGCCAAAGAAGGTATGGTTGATCGGGTTCACAGACCTAAGGATTGAAGGAGGTTAGAATTATCTTAGGATTCACCATGGAGCCTGATATTTGATATTTATTTTTTACTAATTTTAAATTAAATTGTTGTACTAGTTATTTTTTCTATAGAACTGCGCTCGCATGTTTTATCAGACAGGATATATTTAGGGCCACAATAGTTGGTGGCATAATGAGTTGTACCCACACCCTTATTTTGATACCATGGCACTTGGGTAACCAATAATATTCTACTTGATTGATGGTATGGTATTGGGAATGTTTTTTTCTTGATATTTGTCTTGCTAGGACATAGCAAGGTAGTTTGGGACCAAGTTAGGATTCTGGACCGGTTTTGGGATTTGTCCTAGTTTTATATTTTGGCCTTTGAATCATAATGTACTTATGATCCATTATTTATGTATGAATACTAGACATTTATCATCCGATTTCTTTTTGATAGGGCATGGTTTATTTTGGTTATTTTTCATGACATTTCTAAATGTTATTTCACTGCTTTATTTATCTATCTGATGAATATGATTTACTTTATTTATGATATTGTTATACTTTGATATGTGGGTATATTCTCTTTATACCACCACCATAGACTTCTGCTGCTATTATGTAACATTATTAATATGGGGGAACGTGCTTTAAGTATAGTAGAAATCGCTGATCTGGGCACCGATTAGTGGGTTGAGCGATGGGATGTTACAATAGGATCATGTAGTGACTAAATTTTTGCTTCATGGTTAGAGTTGATGTTTAAAAATTGTAAAAGTCTTTTAATTTGTCTAAGGTTTTTATTTGTTATGTAATATTATTTTTGTTATAGATATGTAAAAAATTTCAATGTAGAACGTAAGGTTTTATCCTTTTCTTATTTTGAAGAGGAAGGTTGGTCATGTCTTGAGCTCTTTTTTCATGCCACAAATGGGAAATATAGATTTTATTTTTTTGAAATTATATTAACAAATCACTTAATTAATTCATGTGTCACTCTATAAATAGAGAAGTTATTCAAAATTTTAATTCCAATATATTAGATATGAGTCATTTGGAATGCATAATATTTTTTACATGTCGATATTTGAATTTTTTTTATTACAAACTGCTACACAATAGGCCATGTCGTGAAGGATGCTTATGAGAGTTTTTATGGTTCTGAAGATTCATGTTACACCCCATGACATTGAAGTCACACCAAAAATAATTCTTGGGTAGATTTTAGTGACTCTGGAGATATGGTGCCTACATAACTGAATAAATGTTTCATTGTGACATGGTTAACACTAAAATATGATTAATGGACTCACACCATGACTGTATTCCAGGAAAAATATATAGGGACATGATTTTAAAAGCTTCATGATGACTATTACTGACATATAGTACATTCACTAAAGGATAATACCTCCTTGTAACTCATTTGATAGTTGAAAATGGTTAATGGATAAATTGACATGTGACACAGTGAGGTAGTATATCGCACCATGATTACTAGAAACTATATAATTCAAAAACAAATGATGATGTGGTAGTCTCATGCTGGTTTTGTGGTTATTTGAGAAAATATTAACTACCTATTTGAATTTCTATGATGGAGTTCTACTTTGAACTGATCCAATGGATTGAATTAAACAAAAAGAGGTTAAAATCTTATTATAGTTTGAATTTAAAATTATAAATTTAAATATTCTATATATATATATATTGTAATTTACTATGTAGAAGAGTAGGTATAACATATTGTGTCACATATATAACAAAAATATAGAAATATTAAATTTTTAGAAATACAGATTCCGTAGTGAATTATATTTAATTCCTTACATTGATAAGTGATGTGTGATCAACCTAAGATACATTTAATATTGATATTTGAAGATAGAATTTCTATGAATATCATTAATTATCTTGAATTGATGAACAAATAATCATTAAGAACACTTATTTTTGTATTTTTTTATCTATGATTGATATCCTTATGAGTTCAACCCATGTGTTGATTAGATCTTTGTAACCTTCTTAAAAGAAGTGAGTGGAAGGAAGGAAGAGGTTGTGGACCTTGGATGAGTAGTGTTTATATCCTAAAGTCTGAAATTGCATAATAGTGAATTAGTGACTAATTTTCACATAAATGTATCATTTATTTTTCCTCCATGGATGTAGCCTATTTTAGTTGAACCAAGTAAAATTGTTGTGTCCATTTACCATTATGGTTTTTTTCATTTGATTGTGTAGAAAAGATATATTCAAGGTGGATTTTCAAATGAAATGAAAAGATATGATTTTTATAAATACAAAACTGAATTTCAAGATACCTTAATTAACCCACCACTCCAGGGTGTAAAAAAGGAATACAGGTTACAACACATGGTATCATAGCCACTGTTTATTCCTTGAATATGTTGGGGGTTGTTATTTCCATGGATAATATCATTAATACAAAAGTTGTTCCCATATTTAATAGTTAAAACTATAATATTCATGAGAAAATTATGATATTACATTTATAATCTATTGGACTAGATGTTTACTATATGGAATTACATGGAATTCAAGTAAGTGATCCCATGGGAAGATGAATGGTGAAAGTCAAAAGAATTTTTTTAATGATGAAATTATGGCTCAAAATTATTTATATATATCATTATCTAATCATATATATATAAATTTAATGGAATGTACCTTGGAAAAAATTAGATAAACTAACTAACATCCATGAAGGCGATAGCAAAGTGATAGAAGAAAAAACTACTGTTTTTTAGGAATAGGTTTGATGATCTAATGATGAGTTCTAGTGAAAATGTGGATAGTTTCATTAATAATATTACTGAAGTGATTGATGATATACTTGGACTCGATCATGAGATCAAGGATTCTAACATGATAAAGAAAATCATAGGAAGGTTACCACACATGTACAAACCAAAAGTGTCAGCACGTGAAGAAATTAACCTTGGAGAGTTATCCCTTGATGACTTACATATTAATATGGTCACATATGAAATGTGGGTGAGTGAAGGTAGATCTTAAGAGAATTCATCTAAAGAGATAGGATATAAAGAAGTTGAGAATAAATAGAGTCAATATGCTGAAAATGAAGATGATGGATGTTTCAAGTTATTATCTTTAGTGGTAAGAAAATATAAAAGGGGAAAAGAATATTTTAGGGTAAATTACCCATAGAATGTTTCCATTATGGAAAGGTTTCACACATAAATGTTGAGTGTTCAAAGAGATATGATGAAGAATATGGTGAGTTTAAATCTTCATTGAAATAGAAGAAGAAGTTTCCCCTATGAGTAACTTTAACTTAGGTAGTGGAAATTGAAATAAATTTTGTTGGAATTTCTTGGTAATAAGAGAGGAATAAAATGAAAAGGTGGATATGTTGGAAGTCATTGGGATTTATTTTATCTCAGATGTAGTATATGAAATTATGGTATCAGTGGAAAATTCTAAAACTAAAGTTGAATAGAATGATTAACCAGTGGGATTTATATATCTCAAAGTGGAATGGGAAGGGGATTTTGAGGTTCTTAATCTATAGATAAATAAGAAAAAGAAAATTTTAGTTTTGTTGAATATTTTTTATAGTTATTTTGAAGAAATTTAAGTATAATTTTATTACCTTGAAATGACACTAGAAAAATGTGAAAAGAAAAACGTGAAATATGAATAAGCTGTGAAATACATATTGAAGATTTAGTAATAGATCAAAATCATTGAGGATATAAAAAATTATATCAAAGAGAATGTTAAGATAATCATAACA
This sequence comes from Viscum album, assembly GCA_963277665.1. Taxonomy (NCBI): domain Eukaryota; kingdom Viridiplantae; phylum Streptophyta; class Magnoliopsida; order Santalales; family Viscaceae; genus Viscum; species Viscum album. The sequence goes on from OY728132.1 coordinate 1,934,935,700, forward strand.
TTTGTGTAGGAAGACACATCCTTGAGAAATAATCTTGAATTAGTGATTAAAATAGATGGTAAAAGGAATAATCTTTAATTTAGTAAATTCTTAGATAATTTTTTGAAATAAATATCATATCAAGGAATAAAAACTTTTGAGGAAGTGTTGAGTGTTTAAAGTGAAAGTGGAATGTATAAAACTTTTCTTGGATAATATGGTCAAACATCAAAGGAGAAGTTGGTAAATAAAAATTTTATAGAGATGTAGAATAAATTATAATGTCCCCAACCATTGATAACTTACCAACAATTAGATAAGTATTCAAAAGCATAATATTTGTGGTGAAATGAGCGCAACAGGGTATTTCCATTGATAAAGTGTCAGTTTTGTGGTTTTCTTTTCCACATTATATCCTATTGTGATGAATCTAAAAGTTATCTATGTGTATAAGTGATTGGAAGTCATAAAAGGAGTGTTTTAACAAATCCTATATAGAAAAATATAAATTCATTCTGTGGATATTGTTTTAATTGATCAAATTTTAGGCCTAAGGTACTATATTTCAAGAAGAAAAAAAGTTATAGTTTCTTATTGAAGTCAAAGTAAAATGGATGTAAGACAATACAATTCAATTCCTTTTAAAAAACTATTTTTATATTTTTAAAGAATAAAAAATTGATATGATTTCTGATAATAAAGAAAATGAGAATATATCAACAAAATTGTAAGACCTCGAGCATCTTATAAGATATTTTCTTGTTTAATTTTTTTTTAAACACACTTTTTTTTTGCGAAAAATGATTATCGGGTGTATAAGTAATCAGAGGGGTGTCCCAAGAGTTTAGTGAATGAAAAGGAGGAATAATTTCATTACAGTGCATATTGCATAACAGGTGCACAGTTAAAAGTAACTGTACACCCTAACTGTGTAGGCCGTGGGATGTAGGTACATGATTGAGAAACCATGCAAAGAGGAAATTTGAAACTGTGTAGGCTAGTACAGATATATTCCTCATGGGTTCCCAAACTATGAAGGATTACTGAGAAAATATGTGACCTCGACCCCTCTTGCGCAAAGGGTGGCATATAGTTGGTGTTTGATTTGACTAACCATGCATCCAAATTGTGTGCCTCATTTAAATGGTGGAATTCCAGTTTTCCCCCTTGGTCTATAAGGTTTGTAACCCAATTTTTATTTCCCATTCTTCTTCTAGTTCCCTAAGTGATGAACTTCTTCCTTCCAAGAATTCAATGGACAATTATCCCTCGATTATTGGTTGTTTGAAGCACGGTTTGTTGTGAATTAAATCTCTACGTGAGACTAACACTCATATTTTCTCTATTTTCTATAAGAGGAATCATATAATCATTATTCTTATTCTGAAGTCCTAAAACCCTCTTTATATAGAGATTCTATATTGGGGATTTGAAGGTTTTTTGAGTTAGAATAAAAGGCTAAGGTTAATCGAGTGTTCATCCATGAACATTAAGTAGGAGGCCTATAAGTTATATCCCAAAGTATTAATGCCCTAATATATGTGTATGTGGTTGTTTTGTGGTGCCTTATTATTGTCCATTTAAATTCCTTGGTAAAAATGATGATTGGGATAACTAAATAATGAATTAGACCCCTCATGATCCCCATGGGATCCATTATGGTTGATTAGACCATTTCTAAGGAAATCCTTGGGTTGTTACTCTTTCATTGAAATTGGAATTGAGTTTCTAAATGTTAATTTGAAAGGTTAAAGATATTTTACCCTTGATAATTTTGATAACATGTTACCATGGGTTTATGGAATGAAACCAATGATGATTGGGATAACTTTTTGAATGGTGTATGGGGGTAATTTTTTTTACTTGAATGTGTTACATGTGTTATGACATGTATATGGTAATTTTAATAATGGTTAAATAATAATTATCATGTGAATAAATGGTATGATTATGGTGTTATACTGAGGCTCTACTCCCATGGGTGTGGTGTTAATATGAGTCTCTACTTCCATGGTTCTCGCTAGACTAATTATCTAGGTCCATCAAGGTATTTCATGGGTTAGGGTGTCAAATTGTGGATCTATTCCCCAAAAAATGTATATGATGTGAATTCCTAGATTGAGGATCTGGAAAATTTGGTTTATGTAATTCATGGACTGAAACTTTGGGGAAAATTTTTTTATGTAATACTTTATGAAATAAATGTCCCTATTATATAGGATACTTGACTCCACTTGTGTGCTATTTAGTTGACCAACATAGACCTAATCATATTTTATGAATATGGGTAACACATGGAATTATTGGTAAAAGTGGATAATGTTGAACCTATTAAATAATGGAAACTCATTTATCTTTTTTTTATCATGTTTTTTATCATACTCCTTCATTCACTGTTTAGACTAGATATTTTATAGGCACCATTGGTGGTGGAATACTGAGTTGTACCCACACCCTGCTTGGGCCTCCATTGGTTACTAGAGAAGATTTCATGGTTGTAGGTCGGGATAAGGTAAAAGGACCAATGCTAGAGGGTTTATATGGGGCTCTAGTATGTGCATGTATGAGGGAACCAAACTTGGTTTTGGGACCTATTTTGGGGATTTTTTTGCTTGTCCATATTTTTGGTTTTTTTCTTTGAACTTGGAACTCTATGACATGACATGGAATATTTAATATTTGGTTGTGGGTATGTACCTAGTTTTGGGAAACTGATTTGTGATCCATTTTTATTATTTATATTGTTTCCTTTTTTTATTATTCTATCTAATGTTTCTTAATCTAATAAAGAGGGTATATTATCCCTGAAAGTCTAATTAAACCATCACTTATAGTCGGAAGCCTCTCATATACGGGGAGGCATTCCTAAGGTCGTGTGACGCACCAGATCAGGGAACAAGTTTAGTGGATCTCGGGTCAGGGTGTTACAAAGTGGTATCAGTGCAGTTATTTAATGATATTTATTTTATTTTGGGTAGTTAGGTAGAATATTAGCATTTTTCAAATTTTTTGGAAATGAGATCGTGTATGGGAGTATCTAACCCATGTACAGAGTAGAATCCATGTACCCAAGGTGGGATTGTAGTTATAGACATTTTTTGTTACATTTGAATGTTATTTCACCTTGAGTGATGCACTTTATGTATGGTGTTATTGATTTATGGAATTTCTATCAAGGGATGAGATGGCATGAGGTTTTTCATGCATGAATCATTTTAGGTGCTTAGGGATAAATGTGACATGCATCATGTTAGGTACACATGGGAAACATGTTAAGGTTGGGTATAGGAATTGGAAATGCATTTTGAATCTATTATGACTCTAAATAAAAATGTCTAATAAAGATTTTATAATTGTATAAGGAATGGAAAGATGTTGTTGAATGGTTAAAAATAGTGGATAATGATAATATTTTAATTATTTAAATAATGTAAGTATGTTAACTAGATGGGATTAGTATGGTGTTTAACATGAATTGAATTTGAAATTTTAGTTGCCCTATGTTAGACATAACCCATTGTAGGGATGGTTGAGGGTAGTGATAGAGGTGTGATTATATCCATTGGTATAGTGTATGTGGAGTTTATTTTTTATGGAAAATGTGAGACTTATTTTTTGTAAACTGTAGAAACTTTATATTATGTGTTTTGAGATTTATGTTCGGTGTCATAGAGAGATTTCACTATGATGATGCATGCCTGTTGGGTGACCTGAGGATATAGTAGGCTGAATTTATATACATATTTTGGATAAATTTATAAATATATTATTCATGTTTAATTTGATAATGCATTGGGTTTTTTTCATAATTTAGAAATTCTGGACTTAAAGGAGGAAATGTTGAAAAAGTGATGAAATAGGCTTTACACACCGTGTATCACATACACGATATGTAGGCATTATTCACAACATGTTTGTAGGGTATCAGACCAACCCATGAAGCTTATTCATGATGTGAATACAATACACAACATGTAAAACCATTACACTATGTGCAACTTTCAAAAACCAGAATATCACAAAAATTGAAATTCATACAAACGTTCATAGATTTCATGACATGAAAGATTCAAAGGCTCACTCAGTCAAATATTTGAACATATTCTCTATCAAGAAAAGATGATTTTAGTTATATAGAATGAAACCAACTTGAATGACATGAAAAAATCAGTACCCAAATAATTTAAACTAATAAATGATGTGTAGGACTTTCATGTTTTGTACTTATTGGGCCTATTTATATTTTTAATGCCCGTCACAAACTAGAGATCATCATAAGTTTTTCATTATCTATTTATTTTTTAACAGTTTTCATTTTTTATCATCCTAAATTAGATTCCTTTCTTTCCTTTAATTGTTTCACTGAATCAAAGTGAGTTGTTAATAATTTGTTTCTTATTATTCATCTATTTTAATCCCACTTTTTTCTAATATTGGTTTCAATGTCATGCTCCATTCTTCATTAAAACATGCATCAATCATCATTCACTTCTTCATTCGTAGTAATTTTTTGATTGTTTCTTTTTTTTAGATACTGTATTTCCCTTTTTTATTGTTTCATTGTGGAAAGTTAGTTTCAAGTTAGATCTAAATTTTATTTCAATTATTTGACAATGATTATTTCCTATTTTATCCTATATTGTCTCCTTTTTTTTGTTTTATGATCATACACATAATTCTTAATACTTCCTTTCTTTTGATCATCACTATAATGAATGGATAATTTGATTAGGGTTAGGGGTAGAGAGTAGGGGTGGTTTGAACCTAATTAATATCTTAAGATTAAAATTGATTAATCCTATAGCTAGTAAATAGGTTTAGAACAATTTTCAATCTAATTATTTTTCATTATCACTGACCATTGGAGGTGGAGATTGTATGACCATGACCAAGTTGGAGAAGATCAGGGTAGGACTAATAGCTTGTAATTATTTTTTCCAAGAAGATAAGAATTTTATACTTAGATTGTCAATTACTCTAAACCAAGGAGTCTTTACTCTCTTAGGTTGATCTAATTGTCCATACAAAGGTTAATTGTTATTATTCTCACTGATTTTCATCCTACACCATAGGTCTATCCCAAGTTATATTTATGATTATCATTTTTACTTTACCCTAAAATTGACCCTGATCCATTCCTTTAATATCTTAAGTAAAACCAAACTACCTAGATTTAATAAACACCAAACTTGAATAGTGAAAATTAGAAATCCTTCAAAAGGGTTCTGTTTTAATGGTCGATGAACTTCCAGTAGTCCTTGTGGGATCGACCCCACACTTCCACTTTACTATTACATTGTAGTAAATGTAGTTTTGGATTATAAATATTTAATCTGACCTCAAACCAAATTAATTCAATGACACATGTAGCTGAGTCTAATTTTGGCACCATTTCTAGGGATAGTTTTTTCTCATACACGGTGACCTTCAGATCGAACCCGGATGAACTCACCCCCTCCCCATTTATTATATTATTTCCCATTTTCCTTTTTTTATTTTTCTATTTTATTTATGGCTAGTTCATGTTAGAGATACCCTTGACTCACTTAAGAATCTTGGAAACACAAGTATAGCTTCTATTTGATCCATAGATCGATAGGACCATCACTGCATACTACCACTTTTCAATGGCAGAGCATAACAATCTTGTGCTAACACCCTTACAAGACCCCAAATATGCACCAACTGTCAACCATGGTGAATGACCAATTCTATATAAGTGAACCATTATGGACTGCATTTTACTGTCCATTAGTAGTGTTTCACCCAAAATTGTGTGCTCGCCAATTTAGGTTCACACTTTTGAAATTAAACCTGGACTCATTCACATGATGAAAAATATGGGACAATTTAGTAGGATTCAAAGAAAGGACCCACATGAGCAGATATCTAATTTCTTAAAGGTTTACAATACCTTTCACAACCAAGGAATATCATCATGAAATATTCACTTTATATTCTTCCCTTTATCCTTGCATCATATAGCCAAGGAATTGCTAAAAATTCAATCACTTGATTCAATCATGACTTGGGATGAATTAGAAAATATGTTCTTAGAAAATTACTTCACACCAATAAGGACTTGGATTATATGGAATTAAATTCAAAACTTCACCTAAGAGGATATATAATTAGTATGGAAAGCATTGGAAAGATTAAAAAAACTGACCTAAAAGTTCCCACATCACAAACTATATGTGTGGCTCCAACTTTAGATATTCTATCAAGGACTTTATCTTATTACTTGTATTGTAGTATATGTCATTTCTAAAGTAGGACTCATGATTATAATGTCGGAAGTCTTCCATGAAATTTTAGATAAAGTATCTCACAATTATAGTCAATGGAAAAGTGATAGAAGACTTCCTTGATGTATAATTCATTAGGTATAAGAAACTACCCTCTTTACTTCTCAAGTTGAGGAACTTACAAAGAATATGTAATCATTCTAGTTACATGTGGCGCCACTGCCTCCTCATGCTCTATTAAGGGAAATAGAGTCTTGTGAGATGTGAAGAGACCCGCATTCTTAACATGATTTCAGGGTAGGGATGGAAGAACCCCAAAATCAATATTGTAATTATATCAACTAAAATCAACAGAGGAAGATGTACAAGAAGCCTTAGCAGTATAAACAACACAACTAAAAAAACGAGAAATCAACCATAGAGAAAGAATCATGGTTATTTTCAATAGAGGGGTGGATAGGTACCATAAATAAATAAACGACCACCTGGGTACCCACCACAAGTTATAACTCCTTGACCACAATAGTAATTCCAACAACCTTCTCTTAGAGCTCAGCAATATTAACCAACACCACAACAGCAATTCCATCAATATCCACCAATACCACCACCACAAGCCCAGTCTCTCTAACTTAATCTTGAAAGCCGGATCACTACCTTCATGTATAAAGTATACCAAAGTATTAAAACTTAAGATATGGAGATGAAACCCCACAAGGTTTCACTATGGAACTTGGAGAATAAAAAGGGAAAATTTTCAAATGCCTTATATGATTAATTACTGGGTACTCTACCCAGTAATATTGAGGATCATATGAGCTAAGAGGCTAAATCTATAGTGGTTAAAAGTAGAAATGTGATGGATTTTCAGAAACCACATGGAGATAAGGAAAAGAAGTTAAAAGAATCAGATGAATCCAGTCGGGAGAGGACTCAAAATATAGAACCATCTGATGAAACTCCATTTGAATAATAGCATGAAAATGATGATGACTACGTGTCACCACCAACATACAAACCACCTATCCTCTTTCCTAAAAAAATCAATACAAAAAATAGGAGGGTAAATTTAAAAAATTCTTGGAGTTGGTTAAAATATTGAATATAAATTTACCTTTTGGATAGTCAATTTCAGAAGTACCTACTTATGCATGATTCTTTAAGAACTTTCTCTTAAGTAAAAAATAAAATTGAATACTTAGTAATCATATATCTAAATTAATAATTCTATATAGTTTTCCAAATAAAATTTCCCCCAAAAATAAGAGACCTCATAACTTTTTCAATTCTACACAATATTGGGCCATGTACTTTTGAAAATGAATTTTGTGATCAAGGTGAAATTATCAATATAATTCCGATGAGTGCCTACAAGAAGCTTAGGATTAGAGAATAGAAACCAATAAGGGTGGCACTCCAACTCATCATTCGTTTAGTCCTGAATCATCAAGTATTTCTCTATGAATTCTAAATTAAAGTTCAAAAATTCATTTTCCCCACTAATTTCCAATTTCTAGATATAAAGAAGAATGTAAAATCCCCCTAATTCTTGGAAGACCATTTCTCTCCACTAGAAAGGTAATGATTGATGTTAACATAGGGAGATTGGTTTTTAGAGTTGGTAAAGAGTAGGTTTTGTTCAATTTAAAGAAGGATTCTAGTAAAAGAAATGTTTCATTAAACTGTCAAATTGTCTCTCCTACAGAAAAGATAGATAATCGTGAAAGCGGTAATAGTGATAATAATACACCAAATCTTATTGAAAAGGGATCAAGTGCTATAAATAATTCAATTTACTTTTCACCTCTAATAAATAAGTTCATCCTGATTTTCAACCTCTCTATTTTCAAGAACCATTTAATGAGGGGTGTCAATTCAAAACTAAAGTCTTATTCTTCTAAAAATTTCTTTCTCTAGACAATATATAAATCACTAACTAAGAGGCAACCCAAGGTAGTATTAAATAGGCTAGTATATTGGAGTTTTTATTAATAAAGTTTATAGGGATGCTAAAATTATGTTGAGAAGACCTTATCTAAAAAGGGGCACAAAACGCAACAATACACATCGTGTAAGCAATATACTGTGTGCAAGTGCCAGAAAACTTAAAAATTTGAAAAATTGTGATATTTAAATTGTGTTTTTAAACATAACATGTAATTTTCAAAATAATTTTTTAAAAACCATGAACCTAGGGTTCATGATGAACCCTCCCCCCTCTGTCCACCTCCTCTCATTCACAACCCCTCCCCTCCCACTCTAATCTCCCCCGCCTGAACCCAAACCCCCCCTCGCCACCCTCTCTTCCTTCCCTAATGTTGTATACCTCTCATCCACACTCCCACACTTCTATTTTACCTTCATATGAAATATTCATAACCATGATAGTTTTCACCCCACCCACCGATCGCATGTCCGAGCGTGAGGATACACATATGCCACCCAACAGATGAAGGAATGCACCTCCTCCACCACCTGAAAACCCATCTTCCTCATCATCTACTTCCTCCACCACATCTACATGTGATTTGAGTGAATCCAAGACATCCTCTGACAGATCATAGGGTGATTCCCATCCTCACCTACACCCCTACTTACATTTTTCTCACCCCACACACCAGGTCCACTTGGTCCACTTGCAGGCTAAGACAATAAGGACCAACAAAGCATTGGATACTAACATACTAGAGCACATGTACATCCACAATGAGGTAATTTTCCTCAATTAACACCTACACTAAACCCCTATCACACAATTTCAATATTATACATACAGAAATATCTTTCTCGATTTCCTTTCAACATTTGATATGGGCATCAACTTCATCCATTTTCGACTCGTAGGATGGCCATGGGAGCTCAAACTGGGATATTTCACAGTTTTCCTCACATTTACTCTTAGTTCGTCACCACCCCCATATTTCCTAATCGAAATCTCGATACTAACAAGGAAAATACTATCAGACATTGGCCCAAGATTTCCATATATTTCCAGAGTGATTATGACCCCTGCACCACGATGATCACAGGACTTCGAAGTGAAACTCTCCAGATCCTGTACAGGGTACTCATACATGATTGGATGTAATGTGGTGATGCCCATGTTGGGTTTTTCCAAATCAAGGTCTTTATTCAAGTTTCATCCATGGGTGTCCCCACCATCAACATGGCTAGATAGTTTTGAAACTTTTATAGGATACAGGTGAATAGACCTGCAGCACTCTAAAGAGTGTATCTTTTATCACCCACTTGGCTAGGAATCTGGGATCCTTTGAGACTACTCATCCCCATACATATATTGTCCCTATGGATGGAATATATATTATCCAACTACAAAATATGTGGCTTCCCAAAAAGTATGGTGACGTCTACGATTGGGAACCAAAAAACATAGAGGATGCTAATGAGGCCCCCACTCAAAATTTTGTTGATCCTCCAACCAGTCCAACCTCCCCAAATCATGCTCCTACTCCCACCCCATCCTCTACTGCCATAGATTACACCGCTACTATCCCACCCACTCCCATTCCCGACCACATTACCACACCAATACCTACCCCTTCCACTGCATATACCACTGCGATTTCACCCACCCCATCCATCTCATCCAACCTCTGGCTCTCCCACTAATATATTATGGTGAACCTATTCTAGATCTTTCACCACCTAGGATTCCAATTCATTGATCCACCATTCTTTACCAACCCTATCTCACCAAAATCCCCTTAATAACCTCACTCCCCACCACTATTAGGCCCTTCATCCTCCTTCATGTTGTCACCATATTTTACCCCTTTTGACCTCCCCTCTGACCTAACAGACACTGCGGCCTAGCATGAGTTTTTAGTAGATCAGGCCTAGTGGAGAAAGGGATCATCCCTTCCACTATCTTCTGACATACCATTCATTGACCCTACTACCAGTAATATAGAAACCATCATGATTAGTACCTCACCTCTACCAACCACTAAGATAGATTCTAGCACCACAGTACCCACCACATCAGTTGATACTCTCGCCCCTTCATCCATAACTCATATTGATAGGAAATTCCAGCTATAGGAACCCTATATTTAGCAGATGACTCTAGATAAATAGCTCGATGATTTTGATTATTCTTAGTAAATCTCAGTCTCCTCACTCGTTTTTTTACTCTATTTAGGTGATCATTTTTTTTTATACTTATATTCAATTTCACATTGATGTGTCATTGCTCTATATAAATATATATTGGATATAGATTTTTATTACTTTTTTTTGGATTATTTTCATTTCATTACTATATTAAATTATCCATTTCTAGATCTTAGGAAAATTATATGGTCATGTATGCACCTATTCCACCACCATCTTCCCTCGTACTTCGGGTGACTCAGTATCTGGAAAACATAGAGTGCCAACTAGAGGATCTATCACTAGAGATACAAGCTTAGTAGAGGTCCCCACCATGAAAGGCATGGATTATTTTCTTAATGCATGATATTCAATCTCAATATTTTCCAAAGGTGGTTAATCCCACCAAGCATACACTCGAGCTCAATGATACAACGGCCAATTTCTATAAGAGGAAGCTGAATTCTGAGTAGATGGATGACACTTCATAGTCCTTTGATACATCTATATGGATGAAGATTTCATTTTCATCACTTTATTGGAGGCAACCTATATTTGATTTTTTTTTTTCTTTATTTTAAATCTTGTACTAATTTTTTTCTTTTTAGTATAATTTTTTGATATTTTACCTTGAACTTCATTGTACCCACATATCTGCATATATTTGAGCTACTTTTCATTACTATTCACTATATGCACCTTCCCATTACACTACTATCATCCTGTTTAAAACCTATGGAATAATGTTTTATCTAGTATGGGATTTTTCCTTCAAACGCATTATATAGGTATCCCAATTTGAACTCATCGTCCACTAAGTTCCCCCATGGAATGACACTCATACAGGGATCTATTGATTCCCTAAATTCAATTTCAAAACTTTCATTTCATTTTCTCTATGTTATATTTGTGATATATCTCCCATGATACTTTCGAGAACAATATATAAACTATCTCATTTTAGGTTCGGGGGAGTCTTCCTTGAGATTTCTTATCGATACACTTGGATCATTGCTTGTTTTCACCTATCTATGAGACATTTTTCACTAAAATCATACTTTAAACCTAAAAAATCTTTACACCCATTTAAATAAAATATAGAGTTAATTTGGAAATTGTTGAAATCCATGTTTTACTCCTGTTTAGATTTTTAGAATGATTTTTTAGGTTTTTAGTTTAATTCAATATTCAAAATTTTGGAAATTTCTTTTGATTGACTTATTACTTGATTTTATACCCTAAGTAATTAGAAATTTTATTTTGTATACTCCTATTCCCTATAGGATTATAGACCCATGATTTCATATTCTTTTTTGAGAATATTTCTTGAGAGACACCTAGGGAATGTAAACCTATCAGAACTTTCATTGATAAATTATTGAGGATATGACTAAAAAAATACAATTTTAATATGATTGAGGCCATATTTTTTTATCCAATTTTTCCTAAAACTAACCTTACATATTTCTTTATTTATCCCAGTGTTTCCATGAATTAATTTTTTAGGATGTATCTATGCCAAGACGATTATCCCTTCTTACCCTGCTCTTGGTAATATACATGATTGTCCTTTGAAAAAGTGGGGTAATTTTCATCTTATAGACACTGGATGTATTTTCTGATGAGATGTAATATATAATTTCTTCTATAATGATATAATGTGATCCATGATTACTATTTTTGTTTTATGCCTACTATATTCCTTTTAAATAAAAAGAAAAAGATGAAGGAAAGGATTTTGGGTTGTGTATTATGAAGGTCAAAAATGACCATTTCCATACTGATGAACCCTCTGATGTCTCATATGTGGTTAGGGGTGGATGTCAGATATTGGCTAAACATGAATTTCTAAAAATAAATAAAATAAAATGAAAAAATAAAGGAACAAGTTACATATTTTATATATACTTGATATACTTATGGATCCACATAGAGATTCTTGGAGCATAGACACCTTTTGATCTCAGAGGAGTTACTTCATTGCTTTGTTTACATTTATCATTCATTATAATTTAGAGATTACCCTACTTTTGATATTTATTTTTACTTTATACTCACCTTCCCACAACCTCAGAGTCATTTGAACCCATTTTTATGAATACCTCATAATTGATTTTGTATTTGTCTTTACAAAGTATATATGATAGAAAAAATGAAATCTTGCGGTTAGGAACATGCATTTATGGTATGAGTGTAAATCTAATAATATGTTACCTTGAGTGGTGTGAGAAAATTTATTGTGAGGTAAATTTCAATATGGGTATAGAATTTAAGAAATAATTAAAAATTGAAATTAAAAGAATACAAATTTGGATAAAGAACTGAACTATGAGGCATAATTGATGTTCTCTGTAGGATTGATTTTAGATAAAAGACTTTTTTTTATTAAACTTAGTTTTACTTACTTAATTTTAATGTAAGTTTCCTATTTTAAATACTTCGTCATTTGGAATCCCTATTGAGATGCTTTTTTCTTGAGGACAATAAATTGTTCATGTGTGTGGGGATTTAGTAAGCTGAATTTGTATACATATTTTGGATACATTTATTAAGATATTACTCATGTTTAATTTGATAATGAAATGGGTTTTAGTTTTTTTTTTGGATTTAGAAATTATGGACTTAAAGGAAGAAATGATGAAAAAGTTTTAAAATAGGATTTACATGTTGTGTATCACATACATGATGTGTAGGTTTCATTCACATCATGCATGCATGGAAGCAGACTAACCCGTGAAGCTTCTGTATGGCATAAATAAAATACATATTCTGTAGATCCATTAAATGAAGTGCATATTTTAAAAACTAGAATCATACTAAAAGTGAAATTCATACATGATGTTCAGATATTTCACAGCATGCAAAATTCAAAGGCTCACCAGGTCAAAGATTTGAATAGATTCTTCTATGGGAAAAGACAATATCAGTTAAATGGCATGAAACCAACTTACATGACATGAATATGTTAGGAACCAAATTATTTATACCAATACATAACATGCAGGTATTGAATGTCATGTACTTCTTTGGCTTAATTATATTTACAGTGCCCGCTATGTACTGGATAGCTTCGGATGTTTTTCTTTATCTCATTTTTTCAGTTATTTTCATTTTTTATCAACCTAAATTTGATTAATTTATTTCCTTTCATTTTTTTACTAAATCAAAGTGATTTTTTAATCATTAATTTCCCATTATTCATCCATCTAAATCCCTCTTTTTTCTGATGTCCATTTCAATGTTGCACTCTGTTCTTCTTCAAAACAATCATCAATATTCATTCACCTTTTCATTCATAGTAATTTTTTTATTGATTCGTATTTTTTTGGATACTTAATTGATCATTCTTCATTTTTTCTCTATGAAAAGTTATTTTTTGGTTATATTTACATTTTCTTCCAAATATTTGATGTTGATTACTTCATATTTAATCATGGATTTACTCTTTTGTGATTGTTATATGATTATGCACAACATTTTTAATACTTCCTTACTTTCTATCATCAACACCATGTGTGGATAATCCAAAAAGGGTTATGGGTTGAGAGTAGGGGTAGTTTGAACCTAATGAATATATAAAGATAGAAATTGGGTAACCCTCTGAATATTAACCAGGTTAATAATAATTGTCAATCTCATTATTTTTCATTATCCCTGCCCATTGGATGTGTAAATTGAATGACCACGACCTAGTTGGAGAAGTTTAGGGTAGGACTAATAACCAATAATTCTTTCTACCGAGAATACAAGATTAATATGCTTATTTTATCAATTACTCTGGACCAAGGAGTATTTTCTATCTTAGATTAATCTAATTTTTTGTACAAAGGTAAATTGGTGTTCTTTTCACCGCTTTTCAGCCTACGCCATAAGTCTATTCCCAATTTATATTTATTATTATCCTTTTTTCCTTTACCCTAAAATTGACCATGATCCCTTATTTTAATATCTTAAGTAAAACCAAACCACCTATCTTTAATAAACACCAAACCTAAAGATTGAAAGTGATGAATCCTTTAAAATGATTTATTCAAATGGATATTGACCTTCCAGTAGTCCTCATGGGGTTGACCCTATACTGCCACTTTATTATTCCCTTATCCTAAGTGTAATTTAGTATTATAAATATTTAATATGAACTCATCCCACAAAAATTAAACAATGCATATGAATGACTTAGGATGTCACTGAGAACTCTCCTCTAGTAGGGGCAAGAACCCTCATTGGTTTCAAGTAACTGTGGAGAAGATAAATTCATTGAAAACTTTTCTCATTTTATTTAGATGGAGTGAGATCTGGGGAAGTTTGTTCCAAGTATGTTTAACCTGACTAGAGAGTTTTAGTTATAGAACCTAATGATGTTTGTAGGAGAGGGTTGACTTGAGGTAGTGGAGTTATAGATAGAGTCCATCCATTCAATTCTGGATCACTTAGATCTCCTTTTGATAAGGGAGTTAAGTTGGTTTATTATATGTTACGAGACCCAATAAAGCATTGGTGGGATATCCTAGTTCAGATTAAGTTGGAAAATTGTATATAGTGTAAATATTTCTAGGAAAAGATTCTATAACACTTTTATCTAGAGACACTGATATTGGATAAAGTGGAAGAGTTTATGAGGTTGACTTAGGGGAATATGTCTAGGATGGATTATGTTGGTCACTTCACTAACTTTCAATGATTTTTTCCAGCATTGGTATGTAATGAGGCACCTATTGAGAGACATTTTCAGGATGTACTTAGATACAATATCAAATCCTAGGTAAATATATTCTATTTAAATAGGTTTGTTGATGTGGTGGATCAGACTCTCATTTTAGAACAAAACCTAAAAGAGTCTTCTGGTGGTGGACATGTGGTTTTAGTTGAGTAGTCTAGTGGTACAGATTCCAAAAGTATGAAGCATTGTTTCAAGGGTTTTGTAGGGTATAGGTAGGAAGAGTATCCATGGAAAAGGTTTGATATCTCAGGGAGGTGACCTGGTGTTTTTTTATTGGTATGGAAGTTTAGGACACATGCATGGAAAGTATCCCAAACTACTAATGGAGTGTTGAGTGTATGGTGTAATGGGACATGTACAGAGGTTCTATAGGAATATTCAGTAGGTGGGCAGTGATGGGGGTTCAATATTGATGAAGATTCTATGAATGGGGTCTTCTACCCCATACTAGGAAGGCAGGTGGAGTTTTACTTGTCATATTGGTCGAGGTGGTGGATATGGTACTCCAAGATAGGAATGTTTGTATCAGTAATGAAGTTCATTATAGGGAACTCAGACTTGACCTTGGGGTAGAGGGTTGGGTAAGCTTCATGTACTTCATCCTTCACCAAGCAGTGGAAATGTTGTACCATCGGCGGTTTGAGGTGTTATTTTTTTATATTCTATGCTCTTTAGTTATTTATTTGATATAGAGGATTCGCATTATTTTATATCTTCTCATTTTTTGAATGTGTTGGGTCTAATGGTAAAATGTACATGTGGGGTAATGTAAATTCACAAACCTTTAAGAGTATGAGAAGATAATATCTGAGTGTCATTTCAAGGTTGGTGGGTGTCACTTCCTTCAGGACTTTCTTATTCTCGAGATGTCATGTTTTGACTAGATATTGGGGATGGATTGGTTGGTTTTGTATCAATACCACTTTGAATCTTAAGGCTTAAGGGTAATGTTCACATCCCTTGAGGGTAACAATTGTCTTCATCAGGGTGAATGAGATAACCAGTCTGGACATATAGTACCAATTAATCATCATTTGGGTGATCTCAAAACCTAAGTGGCATGTCTTTTTATTCATTATGGGGGAGAGTAGAACGTATTTCCCTTGGTGGTGGATCAGTTCTAGAATGTATTCCCTGATGACTTCTCAAGGATATATCCTAAGAGAGAGGAACTGATTTTATGATTGAGATGATGCTTGGAGATGAGCCAGTTTTCATTTCACATTGTAGAATAGTGACAATATAACTTCAAGTGATTGATTCTTGGTTAGAGGAATTGGAGAATAAAGGGTTTATTCACCCAAGTTTATTCCCTTGGGGATCTTTGGTTTTCTTCTAATAAGACTTATGGGACATTTCGATTATCTTTCGATTATCATAAGTTGAATCAGATGAGAGATAAGAATCGATATACTCTTCCTCGTATCATGATATTTATGACTTGTTGAAAGGTGAATCTATATTCTCAAAATTTGATTTGAGGTCAGGGTATCATCAACTGAGGGTGATACCTTATGATATACCATGGATGACATTTAGGATCAGGTATGGGTTTTATGAGCTCATTGTGATTCCCTTGAGGTTTACAAATGCTCCTACTCTACTTATGGCCTTAATTAACTAAATCTTTCACCTGTACCTAGATCAGTTTGTGGTTGTCTCTGTAGATGACATCTTGGTGTACACTAAGACACATGAAGATCATTCCAAACACCTTGATATCATTTATATTATACTATGCGAGAATAGGCTATATTCCAAGATATCTCAGTGTCTATTATGGAATGACAAGGTAAATTTATTGGGTCACATCATCTCAGAGGAAGGTGTATCAGTGGTCCCGAATAATTTTCAAGCAGTGTTATATTAGGAGAATCCCAATAATGTTTTTGGTATCTAAAACTTTTAGGGTTTAGTGGGATATTACCAAAGGTTCATCAATGAATTTTCTCAATTATTATAACCAATTTGGGGTTTGACCAAAAAGGGTGTCAAGTTTTAATGGTCTGAAGCATGTGAGAATGATTTTTAGAAGATTAATAAGTGCTTAACCACTGAACCAGTCTTGATCTGACCCAATCTGGGTAAGAAATATACTTTTTTATGATGAATTTGGGATTAGACTTAGGAAAGTGTTGATGTAGGGAGATAGAGTCATAGTGTATGGGTCACATTAGTTGAGGCTGCATGAATGGAACTATCCTATGAATGATCCCAAATTGGCCATAGTGGTTTTCACCTTGAAATTGTTGAGGCATTATCTTATGGGTGAAAATTTTATTATGCATATCGATTATAAAATATTTAAGTACATCTTCACCCAGTGTGATCTAAATATTTAGTAGCAGAGATAGGTTAAATACATGTAGCATTTTGATTTTGAGTTAGATTGCATACTGGGAAAGGGAAACAGTGTTGCATATGCTTTGAGCTGAAAGACACAGACTCAAGCAGTCCAGGAGTCTAGTTCTGAAAAGTGGGTGGTGGATTTGTTTACTGAGATAATAATATAAGTTCAGGAGGTACAAGGATATATGACCCTCACATCCTTGTCAGTTTAGATCACACATATCCGCTGGATGAAGGATAGTAAGTATGAGTATTTCGAGTGTTTGGCCATGTGGGAAATCCTTAAAGGTGGGGAGTCATCTTTTGATTGGTCTATCAATGGTGATGAAATCGTTTACGTTCATGTTCATGTTGTTGTGACAACTTGTATATGGGAAGATTTGATATGTAAGTTTCATACCTCAAAGTGGGAAGTGAATCCATGTTTGACCAAATTTTATTATGATCTTCATAAGTATTATTTGTGTCCAGGGATGAAGAAATTGGTTCCGGGTTTCTTAATGTGGTGTTACACCTGTCAGCAGGTCAAGGCTGAACATCAGCAGTTGGGTGGTTTGTTCTATCCATTAACTATTCCAAAATGGAATTAGGATGATGTCACTAAGGATTTTATAGCAGGACTCCTAAGGACGCCTCTAAATAATGGCATGATATGGGTAATTGTGGACTAATTGACCAAGGAAGTACATTTTTTACCAATTTTAGAGGCTTTTACCATAGATAGGTTGGGTGAAATGTATAATTATAAGATAGTATGTTTTCATGGGGTAACCTGTAGTGGTGTTTCATATCATGATCCACATTTTACTTTATGATTCTAGAAAGGGTTACATAAGGAGCTTGGTTTCCAAGTGTTTATGAGTACGTCTTTTCACCTGTAGATAGACAAGAATTCAGAATATACTATATAGGTGCTAGAGGACATATTGAGGGAATGTTTCCTATACTTTGGTGGATATTAGGAGAAATACTTGGTGCTCATGGAATTTTACTATATTAATAGTTATCAGTATACTATTCATATGGCACCATATGAGGTGCTCTATGGTAGGTTGTGTAGATCTCCATTATTTTGGATGGAGGCTGGGGAATCCATGTTTTTTTGTATGAGTCTCATATAGGAGACATTATAGTGGGTTTAGTTGATTTGGAAACATATGGATATAGATCAGATTAGACATAAGTCATATATTTATTGACATCAACAGCCTCTTGAGTTTGTAATGGATGATCATGTGTTTCTTTGGCTATCTCTAAGGATGGTACACTGTAATGTTTGGAAATAGGGAAAGTTTGTTCCCATATATGTGGGTTCATTTGAGATTTTTGAGAGGATCAGACTGGTGACATACCAATTGGCTATTCCACAGTGGTTTAGAGATATGCACAATGTTTTTCACATGTCACATCTTCAGTAGTATCATTCCAACCCTTATCATGTGATCAATATTGATGAATTTGAGCTTGAGTTTGATGTGTCCTTTAAGGATGGTCTATTTTGTATTATGGATCATAGTGAGAATGTATTTCAAGGTAAGGTTGTGTTGTTAGTATGAGTGTTATGGAAGCATGGTGGCTTTTAGGATGAAACTTGTCATATGGAGATGTATATGTGGGCCCAATGTTCTGATGTTTTTTCCATGGTGACTGAGTATTGCTTGGGAATGTAGCACAAGGGTGATTCATTATAATTTGGGGAGGTTGTAAGACCCCTAACTTCTTATAAGGTATGTTCTTCTTTAATTTATTGTTATAATCCGTTTATTTTGGATAATGAAATGGTTCTTGTGTGTATAAGGAGTATTAAGGGTTTCTTGGGAGTTTGGGACATGAAAAGGGGAAAATAGGGTCATCTATTCCAAGTTTCACAATTGGTGCATTGTAAGTAGTAACTGCGTGCCATAACCATGCAGGCCATGGGAGGTAGGAGCACAATTGAGAAAAAATGTAAGGGGGAAACCTGAAACCATGCAAGCTTAAACAGATCCATTCTAAATGGCCATCACATGGTTTTCCAAACCATACAGGCTTCTCTGTAAACCATGTGACTTGGACCCCTCTTAGATAGAGGGTGGTACATAGTTAGAGCACGGTTTGGTCAACCATGCATTCAAACTGTGTGCCTCATTAAAAGTGGGAAAGACCAATTTTTCCCATAGATATTTAAGTTTTTTAACATGATTTTCGTCCCCATTCTTATTAAAATTTCCTAGGTGAAAAACATATTCTTTAAAAGCCTCCAATGGATGATTATCCTTTGATTATTGGTTATTTGGAGTGAAGCTGGGTGTGAATCGAAGCTTCAAGTGATTATAACACTCCTCTTTTCTCTATTTTATAGAAGAGGACTCATATAATAATTATCCATATTCTTAATCCATTCTGTATCGTCAACAGGAACTCAACGCAACAGACGGCGCGTCGATCGGATGCCCGGTCTGAGAGTTATTGGCATTTTCGTCCCCGGGGCCCGGTTGGTTTTTAAGGCAAAACCAACCTGACCGTACTCCACCTGCGTCCAAACCTCGGGTGGAGCATGCCAAAAGAACCGTCTCACTAAGAGAAACACAACAAAACTGACGGCACGTCAATCGGACGTCCGTAGCTCAAGATATGAGCGTTTCCGCTCCGAAGGCCCGGTTGGTTTCGTATTTGAAATTGATGACTTAGGTATATGTATGGGAATATACCTAAGCAGTGTCGGTTGTTACTTCGTGATTGTACCTTTCTTCGTGGTTTATCCTTTGTGGATTTGAGAGACCTTCAGGGGTCTCGGGGTCCCTACTGAGTAGCTTATACTCACCCCTGCACGGGCTTTGCCCGCACTACGTTGTGTTGGTTGCAGACGACGGACAATGTTGACCTTAGCTGAGGCTTGCAGAGCAGGACGGTACCTGGAGGTGGACCACTGGGCGGAACGTGCTCGGAGCGGACGGCGGGACCCGTGGAGCAGTGGAGCTATCTGTACCCACCCTTCAGGTGGGATTTCCAGTGGACAGCTCGGTGTAGCGGCTTTTACTTTTCAGTTGTTGTTTTCCCTTTCGAGTTGTACTTTACCTTCAGTTTGGGTTTGTATACTGGCCCATTTACTTTTCCACACTTTCAATTGTACTCTGCTTTTTCTTAGTTTTTACTTTCCGCTTGCTTACTCTGTGGTGTTTGTTTACTTTATAAAGGCAATTCCTTCCCTTTTTACTGGGATTTACGCCTTGGTGCTAGTCGCCAGCCCCTGGCCTATGGAAGGCGGGCTTGGGGTAGTCACAGTACGGACCCCGAGGGCAGGTCGTGACAAATTGGTATCAAATTATAGGTTGGGGATTTAAAGAATGCTTGATTTCAAATAAAAGGTTAAGGATAAGATATTGTTCATTTATGAACTTGTGGTAGGTGATCTAAAAGTTATATCTCATAGTATTTATTCCTTAATGTATGTGTATGTGGTTGATCTGGTACCTTCTTAATGTCCATTTTGTTTCCTTAGAAGAAAATGATGATTGATCTAACTTAATGATGAATTAGACCCCTCATAATCCTCATGGGATCCATTGAGGTTGATTATTCCATGTTTAAGGACATCCATTGGGTGTGCCTCTTTCCTTGATCCTAGAATTGAGTTTTTAGATGTTAATTTAAAAGGATAAAGAGATAGGACCCTTGATAATTGTGATATCATATAAAAATGGGTTTATGGAATGAAACCAATGATAATTTTGATAGCTTTTTGAATGGTATAAGGGTATAATTTTCCTTACATGAATGTGTTAAATGAGTTATGACATGTATATGCTAATGTAAATAATGGTTAATGAATCATTATCATGTAAATAAATGGTATAAATGGGGTGTTAGACTGAGGCTCTACTCTCATGGGTGGAATGTTAGACTGAGGCTCTACTCCCACAGGTTGAGCTGGACTGATACTCTAGGCCCACTGAGGTATT
Source organism: Viscum album (assembly GCA_963277665.1). NCBI lineage: Eukaryota > Viridiplantae > Streptophyta > Magnoliopsida > Santalales > Viscaceae > Viscum > Viscum album. The sequence goes on from OY728132.1 coordinate 1,934,957,050, forward strand.
TCATGGGTTAGGGTGTTAGAAATAGGTTATATTTCCCTAAAGAATTCACATTATGTGAATGACAGGACTAATATTCCAAGGAATGTTGGTTTACATAATTCTAAGACTCGCGATCCAATGAAAGTTGGTTTATGTAATGATTTGTGAAATAAATATCTTTGTGATATAGGGTATTTAGATCCACTTGTTTGTTGTTTAGTTAACTAGCATATAGGTTTAATATAAATGATAATACAAATCATCTAAAGTAGAAAAGGAAAATATCTTGTAGCACTAGATTTTAGGTCACATTAATCAACAAAGTATGAAGAACTTGTTTAATTTAATAGATATAATGGATATTTCTAACTTGAAGTGAAATCAGAAAAATATTTTTAATGCTTGTATGCAGGAAAAGACTATTAGAAATCTATACCTTGAAACAAATAAGCAAGCATTAGATTTTATAAATTCAGTTTACACCGACGTATGAGGTATAATTGGTTAGGTTGGAATATATAGTGATGAGTACTTTATCATATATATTGATAAATATATTGAGATGATATGTGACTTGTTTATGCCATTAAAAATAGAAGTGTGGTATGACATAAAATGTCTTGAAGAAAATTGTAAAATGAAACTATGAGAACAATGAAGATTATGAGATCATAAAATGGAATAAAGTACACATACTATGTGGTTGAAAATTACCTTAAAAATCATGGTATTAAACTTTATGTGTCTTTAGTGATAACTCCTTGGAATAAAAAGGATGTGTGAAAAAGAAATTGTGTTTTGAACAACATAGCAAAGACATTGTTAATAAAAATTCACATTTCATGTTGCCACTAGAAAGAAGAACTGAAAGTGGATATGTATACTAAAAATTAACAATTACTCAATATATTAGTAGAAAATAGACCCTAAAAATGTGGTTTTGAAGTAAGAAATCACTAAATCATATCAAGGTATTTGGAATAAAATAATTTATTCAAATTATATAATAAAATTAGGGAAAATATAGTAATGCATCAGATACAGACATATTATTAAGCTACTTAATAATTCTTATAAGTGTTTCAAAAAAAAGGAAGAGTAATATTTTTAATAGCAGTGATGTGAAGGTTGTTAAAAATGAAGATATAGATAATTCTTGAATATTTGTTTGTAGAGTAGTAAATGAATAATAAAAAGAGATAATTAAAATCTCAAAAGAATCTAAAAATATTTAGATTGATGATGATTTTAAATTTGAATTAGTAGAAGAACAATATAGATAAGAGAGTTAGTGCGTAACTCAATCAAGAAGGAAAAACATCAAGTTTTACCGATCAATATTAGTGAAGACAAATCTAAACCAATACAGTGGATAAAAATAATCGAGCAGACTAATGTATTATTGGGACTAAACCAACTTCATTTGAAGAAATAATAAAGAAAAGGGATAATAAATTAGTGTAAAACGAACCATATCTGCACCAATACATAATCTAATTCAAGACATTATTGGATAATTTATTCTTATTTAAAAAAATCAGATATAAAAACCAAAAAATCAAAAATCTGGCAGGCTAGATCATTCAAACCACACAGAAACACTTAGTTGAGGGAGGGCATATAATTAGGGGTTCTATCCATCTTATCATCCAGAAACTAATGCACAGCTAATAATTACCATCTCTAAAAATTTAAAATGGATGTGAAAGTGGACTCTACTAGACACGTGCTCCTAAAATTTTTATGTAGCTAGATGGTCGATGAAGAAAATTGTAGCCATTGGAAAAGAACCTTCCCTCAGCTACGGTGATAAGGAGGGAGCTGCTCATGGCATGGGACTTGGATCGCAAGAGGCTGGATCAGAGGGAGTCCGTTAAGGATGGGTTCATGTAGTTTCCATCATTTCTAATGAGGGTGAGGATAAATATTTCATTTTATTTCTCTAATGTGCACATATCATCCCATGCGATATATATGCCTCAGTAGATCATCTTCAAATAAAGAAATTTCAAGCGTTTAGTAGGGTATACATGGTGAAATTGGATGATATTTAAATTTATAAAATAATATTTCAACTAAATAATGATAGAATTCTTATTTTAACATTATTTTATGGATCCATTGGGCCATCATGGATCAAAAAATATGTCTATGTTCAATCTTTCTTGACTATTTTATTTTTTATAGGTTCAAATGTTTAGTGTCTCATAGACATTGTGGTCTGAATGTCCAATATAATGAGATTAACACATATTATGATTTAAAATATCATTAAAAAATATCCTTCTTTTTAGAGTAACCAATGATAATTTACATACTATTGTACTATATTCCCTTACAGTATCACTCTACTACAACATTATTGTAACTACTACTGTTTTATAAAAAAATATCTCATAAATGGGGGGACATTGGGTTGAACCAATGACTTGTTGGATACATAGTATTAGCTAATTGCAACTCTTCCACCTAATTAGTCCCTATATATAAACAAACTAGTTATAATTTAGATTGTGAAAAATACAAATAATACATAATTCATCACAATCACACTTCTAAAAACACATTGTTCATGTATGTAGTGTAACGCATATAACCTATAAAATGTGTATAATCTCTTCAAAACTAAATCCCAAAAAATAGTCATCATAAGTACCAAATCATGCTTCCAACTCAAATCAATGCCTGAGTGAGGGGAATATGTTGTTGGAGTTGGTGTCCTAGTACTGACTATTTTTACTTTGATTACATGTATATTTGATATATTGAATATTAATAAAACTACATATTACATAATAATCATTTTTCTACATGACTCTAATGTAATAATGGACTAGATTCTACATCGCATTGATAAAGTCGTAGAATCTCCCCACTATGATGAGAACCTTGATGTGATATGATAATATTCCAAAATAATGTTCTACGGTTGGATAACATACTATGATGGGATACATAGTACATATATTTTCATGTGTGATTACTCATAAGCAAACGAAGCTTCTTTGAATGAAGTTCACACTTGGTAATCTTCAATATGGGTGATAATGAGAATAGAACTGCCAGTAGGAATTCTTCATGTTTTGGTGTCATATGATATTCATATACGTGAGTATGTTTTGTGATCCTTAGACTTTAAGATTATTATTAATGCATGTTCCAACTTGTGTACTTAGATGTATTTCATAAACCATGCTGATATCATTTCATAGTAAAGTTGGATATATTAGGTGCATCATGAGTGACATGACATTAATGGATAAGTCGAGGAAGGATTTGTCGCATCCATATTTATAGAAGATGATATCTCGATGATTTTATTAGAATAGAATCATCGCATTAAATTTCATGGTCATGGTGTAAGGACGTGTTTATTTCAAATAGTCAAAGAAAGGAATATCGAGCATATAGGTTGGTGACACTGATGTGAAACCTAATTTATGTGATATTGTGATAAAAGGATTACATTACACAGTGAGTATTCATATGTGGTAATCATCATTGTGATATTAAGTTCTTTCTCTTAAGTTCCTTGACCCATTTCTATACAGTAATCTTAGACTTTAGGCAAGCTTGCCTAATGTCAATTAGAAATAATCCTAGACGGTCACACACTAAGTATTTTTGATGATCTCAATTAAATTATATTTCAATTTAATTATTAGAATAAATATTATTCTCAAGAATAAGGAATAATTTTATTTAATTTTTATCGATCTCTAATATTCACAAGGTAATAAATAATTATTATTTATTAATAAATAATTTATTTGATTGCATGAATATATATATAATATTTCTTTGTTGGATTGTGAGTAAAATATTCATTTTATTTATTTAATATTTTAATAAATATTTATTCTTTGGATTTTTAATGAAATGTTTATTTATGAATAAAATATTTATTTGGGTATTTAATAAATTATGAGGAGTTCGAATGGACCAAGACCGTGTCCAGTGATAAATAATTATTTACAATCTGGTAAATATTATTTATAAATTTGTGCAGTATGGAACGTGCCACAAAATATTATTATTATTATTATTATTATTATTATTAGGTGTCATGGGGTTTATTAAAATTTTTAAATGTTATTTAAGGTCCAGCATGAAATTGAATAATATTCTAATCTAAACACTAACTCTATAAATAGACAGTTATGTATATTGTGTATTGAATCCAAAAATTGATAATAGAGAATTTTTTCACACAAAAAATTATCTCTTGACTCCTCCTTCTCTCTCTCCCTCGGAAGAATGAGAAACAAAAGAGGTATTTCTTCAATATAGAAGAATGAGTGACCACTAACGAATAATGAAAGACATTCAATTCGCCACACTAGTAGTTGGAGATCGAGTGGTTTTCCTCAAATATCATTAGAGAAAATGTGGATCACCACTATAGAGATTATATACTTGGATCCTCATAGCACAAAAAAGGAAATACAAAAGGTTATTTTTTAGAAAATCAATATTCGTCAACAAATAAAGTTTCTAATCCCAGATATTTATTTCTTCAGATTTTAAATAAATTAATTATTAACTGGATGTAAAATATCCTCACTCATGGTTTTGATCAATGATTATTAAAATAAATTTTAATATATCACCTACCACCACATGATTCTATTTCTCCTAAAATCAAAAAGTTGAATCAGAGAAACCATGTTTAAATTTACAATTATTCATTTGATTGTTTATCTATGAGCAATTGTGGTTAGATTTTCATTTCTTGTTATTTTTTACCTAATATGATTTGAATTAACATGTTATTTACATATTAATAATTTTATTTCACTATTTCATTTTCTTAAAGGTTTAAGAATAGATAAACAATGAATGAGGATTCCATCAGGAAGTTTTAAATCTTTGGATGGTAAAACTGGGTAACATAGCATGTAACTAGAGGAGATGTCGTGCAGCCATGTACATTGTATCTAGATGCACCGAGTAGTTAATTACATGTGGTGAATTTATTATACACCATGTTTTTACTGGGCTAACTTGGAACATAGAAAGCAGACACATGGCATGTATCTGTCATGTACACATCGTGTATTCTGGTCGAGTTAACACTCTGAATCCCTAGGCGTGTGACTCGGATACATGAAAACTGAGGTACATGCTATTTGGATTGTACATTTCATTTAGTATCCCAATTAATGGAAAAATTAAATTACATTAAATTAAAAAAATTATAATTAAAACCTTAATTTCTTGATTGACACCTATTGTGTGTTTGACAATTTAATAGTGGTTTTAAATATTTTTGAATTCTCAATTAATTTATTATAATAAATATGTCATTATTAGTTCTCCCATTTATTTTCCAGGAATGACATTAATTATGGGTATCTTCAATTAAGTTTGGATAACCATTAATATGAAAGTGAATTAATTTAGTAATTTATTAATTAATTAATTCATGTGCATTTATCTTCAAAATAAAGAATGAAAGATAGTCGGTTGCTTTTTTCGTATTTGTTTCATGTATGAATGACCGTTAGTTTGACCAAGACCTATATATGTGTTGGAATTCACTTAATTTAATTTATTTCATGGGTTTTAAATTATTTAATATTAATTTAAATGATTTCCTATAAGTCATCCCTCCATCTATTATTATGTAGGACCTATGTTTCCATATATATTTATGTAATCCCCTTTAACCAATCCTTTGGTTCCCCTCACCATCATGTGAGTAATAAATACTTATAATTAATGGATCATCTCAAGTCGTGTGGAGGCAGTTCAAGATGGAACCGTGATGATGTCAACCTGATGATACATAGATATATAGGTGGAATGTTATAACACATGCCACAGTTGGAAAATGGAGTCATTCACCTAGATCATAGGTTAATTTAATGTCTGGTAATTAAATCAACTACTAGAGAAGATCATGATTGGGTAATTAAATTTTATTTATTTATTTATTTCAATACATTATTTATTTTATGTATAAAATACTATAGTCACATAGATAAATGAATTAATATGAAAAGATAGAAATTAAGTAAATGGATTATATGTAAATGTTTTATCCAATATGGTTAATTAATAAAGTAACATAAAATTAATATTAACAAGAATGTAAAGGATAAAACAAGATAAAATTTATGCATAAATTAATTAAAATACCAAAACCAAATATTAAGTCATATTAAGCCTTCCATTACTTGATCAGGAATTAAACCATAGACTTAAGTGTAGTACATGTCCAAAGTCAGAACACATACTTTTATTAGGGAGTTATCTTGATAGTTTTGGTTTTACTTAACCGAACTTTTATTGAGTTTAATGGATATCATCTGTTAAATACAAATTTGGAAGAAACCATTGAGGAAATCTAAGTCCGGATTTTAGGTAGGGGAATCCACTAAATGGATAAGGAAATAAAATCTTATAGTTGGAAAGACAACCTACCTAATTACTTTCTTATGGTTTTCATGGCCAAATTCTGGATCATTAAGAAAAGAAATGGGGATCCTTTCCACCAGAATGTCATAAAAACTATACATTTTGAGTTCAATAGTGAGGGTTATTGGGACTTCAAAAAATAGTGGGATATTTAATAAAATCGATTAATTTATTATATCTCACCCAATTTGTAATCAAGAAAAGTACTAATAATTTGATATTTTAATTATGGAATAAAATAGAAAGCTCATTATCCACATTATCCCTATGATGAATATTGGATAAACACAACCTATTAACTTGCAAAAACTTCCAAGAATGGTATATACACCTTCAGGTTGTGCTACACCATGAACAGAAATCTTGTGTACTAGAATCCTCATTTCCTGATCTCCCTTCTAAGGAGGTGAGTGATGAAGAGTTCCTAGTCTATGAGAAACATATGAATGACATGGTCAATATTCAATGTTTTATGCTTTAATCTATGTCAAGTGAACTCATTAAGTGTCATGAAAACCTATATGTGTATAGAATGCTTGAGAACCTCTATAGTATTTACTAGGAAAGTGCTAGATAGAAATAGTTTGATATTTCCTGGGTGCTCTTTCAGAAAAATATTAGAAAGGATTCCCTAGATGGGTCTCATTTATTCAATATCATTGGTTACATTGATTTCCTAGAGGTTCTACAATTTAAATTTTAATAGAAACAACATTGATAAGTCTCTTCCAGATCTTCCCACTCTCCTTCTCTAAGTATATAAGGATATAAAGAGAGAAAATCATTCTGTACTTATGGTGAAGAAATTTAAAGGGTAAGTGAATAGATTTAAGTACAAATCTTCTTCACACCCCTATTAGAAGATAAATATCAATAGGTGAACAAGGGAACAGGATGTTGTCTTTTTTACATATGGTGAGAAGGAAAACTGAAAGAAAAACTTAACTCAACCAAAGAAGAAAGGAAAAAATTCAAGTGATTTTGTTATTGACTACAATTTATCTATTTATAAAAATTGGTATTCGATAAAACTTGTGGTTCTCACATATATATTCAAATAAATGAACCAAATAAATTCCAAAATATTGACTGAGGGGGGTAGATCTATGAGAATCCAACAAAGCTAAAATTGTTGATGTAGCTATTGGGGACTACCACCTCACATTGCTGGCTGAAATTATATTTGTTTTAAAGGGTTTTTATTATGTGGATTCAGTTATAAAAAACATTATTTTTTTGTATCCATACTTGATATGGATGAATTTATTTTCAAATTTGGGAATAAATGTTTCTTATTTTAAAAATATAGCATTTGTTTTATTAAGTCACATTTAAATAATAGTCTTTATGTGTTAGATTACACAAACCAAGTAATGTAATTCGATAATGAAGTTACTTCACATTACTCATAACACACCAAACTTTGGCATCACCAGCTAGGTCATATAAATAAAAAATGATTAACTAAATTATATCAAGATGGATATTTAGATTCCTTTGATCTAAAAAAACTTGGTGAATATCATTCATGTTTAAAAGGAAATTTACCAAATCCCCATTCAGTGGGAAAGGTTAAAGGTCTAAATAACTTTTTAAATTAGTTTATATAGATATGTGTAGACCATTTATTGTTGAGGTAAGGGGCGGGAATTCATACTTCATAACTTTTACTGATGATTTTAGTAGATATGGATATGTATACTTAATGAGCTATAATTCAGATTATTTTAATAAATTCAAGTAATTAAATAATGAATTTGAGAACCATCTTTGTAATATGATTAATAAAATCCACTTAGACTATGGTGGAGAATTCTGTAATCAAGAATTCATTGATTGTTTATGGGATTTTGGGATATTATCTCAACTCACTCATCCTAATACACCTTAGTGAAATGGTGTAATCTAAAGGTGTAATTATACCTTATTGTACATGGTGAGATCAATTATGTGTCATGTGAGTCTTCCATTAATCTTTTGGGGAAACTCATTACAAATAACAACATATGTACTAAACCTAATTACAACTAAAGTAATAGATGGTATTCTATACCAATTATGGAATGGAAAGAAGCATGTATTGTCTTACCTATATGTGTGGGGTTGCAAAGTGTTTTTTAATTCCTATTTAGGCCACAAGATTTCACCCTAAGGTATAAAGTGTATCTTTATAGGATATCCCAAAGAAACAAAGGGATACTACCTATACAATCCTTTAGAAAAAATGTCGTGGTTGAAAGACATCCCACATTACTTGAGGATGATATTATATCTAAAATATATAGAGGGAGTGAGATAAAATTTGATGAAGTCCATGATCAAGATAAACAAGAGTAGGTAAAGGAACAAATTTAACAAAGCCATATAGAAAAATAAATTGTTCGAGGGACACAATTACTATGTAGAAGTACTAGAGAGGATAGAGAACTAGAAAAATATGGTTATTTAGTCACTAAGGATGGTGACTCATTATTAGTTTAAAATAATAATTCACTAACCTATAAGGAAGCAATAAGTGTCATAAATATTTCTAAGTGGCAAGAGGCTATGAATTTAAAAATATATTCCATGTACGAAAACCAAGTGTGGATTTTGGAGACCCTCTAATAGATGTAAATACTATGGTTTCAAATGGGTATTCAAGAAGAAATTTAACATGGAAGAAAAATTCAATACCTATAAGGTGTTATTGGTTGCAAAATGGTTTAAACAACATCAAGACCTTAACTATAATGAAAATTTTTCATCAGTTTCAATGCTAAAATCCATTAGAATTATACTTGACATCAACGATTTCTATGATTATGAGATTTTTAAAATGGATGTCAATAGATCCTTCCATATCAGGAACCTTCAAGAAGATTTCTATATGACACAACCTAAAGGGTTTGTAACTCCAAATGATACCAACAAAGTAAGGAAGTTACAAATATCCATTTATGGATTAAATAAATCATCCAGATCATGGAACATTATTTTTATGAGTCCATAATAGAATTTGGTTTCACAATGAATGAATGTGAGTTTTTGGTCTATAAATGGTTTAGTGGGATTGTAATTATTTTTTAATAGCATATATTGATGACATATTACTCATTGGAAATGAAATACAAGTCTTACAGTCTTTTAAGACATGGTTGAATAAATTTTTCTATATGAATGACCCAGTAGAGACAAAATATATTCTTTGGATTAATATCCATAATTATATATCAAAGAGGTTACTTGGACAAGTCAAAGTATATACATTTACAAGATATTGAAGTGATTCAATGTGGAATAATCCAAGATTGGATTGTTTCCAGTGTCACATAGTATTCATATTTTTAGGAAAAAAATCCCTCACATGCGTGAGGAAATAAATAGAATGGAAAGGATTCCATACGCATCAACGACTGGGTTAGTCAAGTATGTTATACTATATACTAGGAAAGATATTTCATATTCATTAAGTTTGGTAGTAATATATCAAGTTTATCTAGTTTAACACCATTGGATGAATTCAAGACTATCCTTAAGTATCTAAGGAATACTAAGGATATGTTCTTATTTTATGGAGGAGTTGAGAAACTAGTCATCAGAGGATATGTAGATAATAGTTTAAAAATTGATCAAGATGAAATTAAGTCAAAAATATGATTAATATTAACATTAAATGGAGGTTTTGTGAGATAGAAGAACTCAAAGAAAGTTGTGGTCACAGATTCTACACCAGATTCCAAGTATATTGGGGCTTCTGAGGTAGATAAAGAAGTATTATGGTTATGAAACTTCATCCAATATATTTATGCGGTACCAAGAATTAATGACCCTATCACACTGTATTTTTATAATACTAAAGTAGTGGTTATTTCAAAATATCCAAGGTCGCATCAGTGGGTGAAGCACATACTTCAGAAGTATCATATCTTGAGTTATTTTTATATGAGAGGTGAAGTTATAGTGAGAAGTATTTACATGAAATAAAATATGGTGTACCCCATGACTAAATCCTTGAATCAACAAAAACATAACTATCATGTGAGTTCTAGAAAACTAAAGGTCATAGACAATTGTCTCTAGTCTAAGTGAGAGTTCGTTGGAGTCGGTATCCTAGGACCAATTGTTATTACTTTTATTACATGTATATTTTATGTATTGAATATTAATAAAACTTATTATTACATATTATTAATTTTTATTTATGGATCTAATGTAATAATTTCTAATATTATACATCACATTGATAAGGTCATACAGTTCCCTGCTATGATGAAAACTCTGATTTGTTATGACAATATTATTAAATAATGTTTTGTGGTTGGATAACTTACTATGATGGGGCACATATTATATATAATTTTAGGTGTGATTACTTGTAATAATATGAGGCTTATTATCATGAATTTCACACTTGGTAATCTTCAATATGGGAGATTATGTGAACAGACCCGACAGTAGGAATTCTATAAGTTTTAGTGTCATTGGATATTCCTATTTGTGATCTTGTATGATGGTCCTAAAACATTAATATTATTATTAATTCATGTTATAACTCAGGTACTTATATATATATTTCATAAACCATGATGATAAAATTTCATGGAAAAGTTGGATATGTTCAATGAATAATGAGTGACATGTCATTAACTAATGAGTCGATGAAGGATTTTTCCCTTCCATCTTTATGGAAGATGATACCTCAACCCTTTGATTAGAATAGAACCATCGCATTAAATTCCATTTCCATGGTGTAATGATGTTTTTATTAGATATTTAAAGAAATACATATCGAATATATAGTTTTGTGACACATATGTGAAACCTATTTTGTGAGATATTGTGATAAAGGGATTATATTACACAGTGAGTGTTTTTATGTGGTTATCGTAATTGTGATATTAAGTTATTTCTATTGGTTTCTATGGCCCATTACTAGAAATTAAACTTGGACTTTAGGCAAGTCCTCCTAATGCCAATGAGAAATAGTCCTATAGGGTCACACACTAAGTGTTTCTGATAATCTTAATTAAATTCTATTTTAAGTTAATTATTGAAATAAATATTATTCTCAAGACTGAGGAATAATTTTATTAAAGTTTTATTAATCACTAATATTCACATGTTAATAAATAATTATTTTTTTATTAATAAATAATTAATTTGATTACCTGAATATATATAATGTTTATTTTCTAGATTGTGTGTAAAATTTTTATTTAATTTATTGAATATTTTAATAAATATTTATTTGTTGGATTATGAATGAAATATTTATTTATGAATAAAATATTTATTCAGGTATTCAATAAATACCAAGAATTTTGAATGTACCAATACCAAGTTTAGTGATAAATAACTATTTACAAGCTAATAAATATTATTTATCAATTTATGCAAGTTGACGTTCTCTAAAAAATAATATTATTATTATTATTATGTGGAATGGGGTTTATTAAAAGTTTTAAATGTTCTTTATTGGTCAACATACAATTAAATAATATTTTATCCTAAAACCCAACTCTATAAATATATGGTTATTTCTATTTTGTGTTGCATCCAGAAATTGATAATATAGAATTGTTGCACACAATGAATTCACTCTCAACCCCTCCCTCTCTCTCCCTCTCAAGAATGAGAAATTCAAGATATATTTCTTCAATAATGAAGAATGATTGATCACGAATGAACAACTCAAGACATTTGAGTCACCACGCTAGAACCTATAGATCAAGTGGTGTTTCTCAAAGATCATTGGAGTATGTTTGGATCATTGCTAGAGAGATTCTATTCTTGGATCCTCACAGTGCATCAAAAGAAATCTTAAAGGTTCTTTTTAGACAATCAACATTCATTAAATAATAAATTTCCTAATCCCGGGTACTTATTTCATCAAATATTAAATAAATAAATTATAAATTTTACGTGCAAGATGCTCACTCATGGTTTTAGGAAATGATTATTAAAAGAAATTTTAGTATATTTCCTACCACCACATGTTTCCATTGCACTCATATCCAACAAATACCTCAAACTATCTTTCACTACTAGTGGTTTGTTCAAACTTTTCCTCATCACTCATCCAATTCCATCCTCAATAATCACTATATTTTCATTATCAAGTTATTTTCACTCTTACTATAGTTCTATTCAATCATTGATGCATAGATTGGAGGAGAGACATATCAAACTTATGGTACTCTCGTGATTCATAGTAATCAAGGTGCTCATCTCAAGGGTCTCAAGTTCCACCCTTTCCAACAAGTCCAGTTAAATATCATTACATCCAAACAATAGAACACACTACCCTCCATTTCATCACCTATATCCAGATATCCAATTACATGACCTTTATACTAATAAACCTCAATGCATCAAACTCTAATGACTTTCAATATCAAATAAACATACAAAAATAAAAAATTCGCCCATCTTTGTTAGATCGTATAAGGAATGAAAAAACCTACAATTCACTGCTACATATCATTATTTTTACATCATTATAAATTTGTTTTATCAGCTTTTTTATCTAAGTTCAATTAAAGGGGGCCCCTTTTATCATCTCTAAAGAAATTGTGATAACAAAAGTAAAACATACATGTTTAAAAAGAAAACAATGAGGGGGAGATCACCCCTTTTATCACAACTCGAATCCCCCCATCCTCTTTTTATTAGCGCTCATCAAGCCCTCCCTGTAACATTTTATCTTCTCTAGATCCTTTTATTAGTGTGAGGCCACCTCCTTCCCACACCTGTGCACCCCTACCTTCACTTGGTTTTGAACCTGAGACCTCCCCCTTCATGAATTTGTTCCTTTACCACTACGCTATATTTTTTTATGTGTTTTTTGATATATCTATTTATTTATATATTTTTTGTTACATTTTTATCCATATATTTATAATTATTATTAAATACATTTATAAAATATGCTCTGTATATTTGTGTGTCTTTATGAATACATACATACATACATATATACATATATTTACATATATGTGTGTGTGTCTATAAATAAAATTACACATATTTATATTTATTTACATATATTATTTATTAATATTTGTATACATATATTAGAATTTATAGATAAATATATATCTTTTTGTAAATATAATAACAGGAACAAATATATAAATATATAAAAATTATATATAAAATGTATAGGTATATAAATATTCATACATTTTTATTTCAAGTAAAATAGATATTATTTTTAATTTCATTATTTTTCGTATATTTATAAATTTATTTTATTTGTAAATATGTTTACATATTTATTTATAAAATTAAATTTTTATGTATAAATATATACAAATATGAATATACATGTATATATTTAATTATAAATAATTGTATAATATGAAAAATGATAAAATTTGAACTTCATAATATCCATATGATTGTAATAATTAAAAATAAATTTAGTCTCCACCAAACAAAAGATAAGAAGACTACCTTAAATAAGGATGAAATTCCATCAAATGTAAAAAAACGGGTGCACCCTAAAAAAACTCATTTTTAGAGGAATTTCAGACCTATTTTGACCCCAAAAAAACAATGATCAGGGTTTTTCTAGGTCACCACATCACATATCCTTTTGCAAGATTCTATTTTATAAATGGTAGAGCTTAAATGGAAACCTAGATCAAAATCTATGGTTGTTGTAAGTTCGCGTCATGTTTTCAACTTATTTTAGATCGTTTATTAAATTATTGATTTTTTTTATCTTAAAATTATTATTAAATGAATATTACTCAATAATAATTAGAAATTTTTTTATTAATGTTATTTTTTAAATATTTTATAAACCATTTATACTAAATATTTTATATATTAAGTGTGATTACATATTTCATAATATATAAACCATATTTTATAAAATATATTATATTTATATATTAATATATAACTTTTGATGTTATATAACTTTTTTATAAAATATTCATTTTCTTTGAAATAAAAAAAACGTTTTACCACTCAAAAAATATATACATTTATCATCACTGATAAAATCACTGATAAATGTACCATTTATCAGTACTAAAAAAGAACTGATAAAGGGGCACTTTTATCATCACTTTTTAGCGCTAATAAACACACCTTTATCCACACTTTTTTTAGAACTAATAAAGGGTAGCACTGGATAAATGAAAATTTTTGGAATTGAGAGGATAGTGAATTTCATATTGAAAGACAAATAAAAATTTAAACCTCATCAAATATTAAATCTACCAATATATGAAATAACAATTTACCCAAAATATTTTAGAGTAAAACAACAGAATAAAAGTGATCATAGTTTTATAACTAATGATGAAATTAATATATGAAAAAAACAATCAATATTTTGGAAAATGCCAATAAAACTATAAATAGAGTGAAAATATAATAAAAATGGAGTATTTATTTAAAAATTAAATACTACTTATAAGGACATTAAAAACTGAACTTTTACCCAAAGCACAAGGGGAATCTTAAACCGGATTCAAGGTATCATTCACTGTAGTTATTAGATATCACCCTTATCCAAGAACTATTTCTTTTTAGGTTTTATTTTGAATCTCTTTGTTGTTCCAAAGTGAGTTTGGTTGCATTTTTTATCAATATACCAATATGTTTTTGTAGATAAATTTGAGAGAAGATATTGTTAAATTTTCATTATGAGGTGTAACAAACTTTCCTTATAGAGTTTAAGAATGTTTCCTTATGAAGTCAGGTGATGTTATTCCATTATTCAAGTTCCTAAAATCATGAAGATAATAGTGATCCTTGATGATTTTGTACACATTTGTAAAAATATATAAGTATAAAGGGGGAGTTATAAAAAAATGAAATAAGTGAATGTATGTGTTAAAAATATGACCTTACATTTGTAAAAAGGTTAATTTCAAAATTAATATTGATTAGACATAGGATGATCGGATAGAGAATGGCCTATTAAGATTATCAAACTAAGAGCTATATGAATTTAAATCCATGAAGTGTAAAGAATAATTTGTATGAATATTTTTCTATGAAGTTGTGGCCTTACAAAGTTATGATGCACAATGATCAGGCAGATAAGTCAGAGAAGTTATGATCGGTTGAAGGAATGTTATGAAGCTTTATCATATAGAGAATTAAAGAGTGGAAATTTCACCAAGCATATGATAGATTTTAGATGATATCAGATAGAGGAAACCCATCTAGTTCGCCAGTTAGAGATGTCTATGAAGTTGCAATAGTTAAATTATTATCTACAAGACACTTAAAAGATCCAACAGATAGAGATTTTTGATGTCATCGGATGGATAAATGTGAAGTTTCTTCAAGAAAATAAGGGCATAAAAATTTTGAGATGAACTTTAGTGGCATAATATAGATGAACATCCTACTAAGATACATGATTTTATCAAAAGAATGATCATTTCTCAGAGGTAAAAAAGTGAAGACCATCGATTATAGAGTAGTTGGAAGATCCACCAGATGAAGATTTGAGATCATCAAACAAAGATATGTAGAGCTCATTGGATGAATGATTCCTGACATATGGAAATGGAAAAAGGTCCATCGAATGATGAAATTTTTTAAGTTCATCAGCTGGAGAATATTAAAGGTGTTCTATGAAATATATAATTCTTAATTAAAGAAATACATTTACTTACACTAGATAGAGGAGTTCTAATGAGATTTATATAAATTATGTAAATTATTTAACAATGATGATTCTAAGTTGATCGTTCAACATTTTTATCGTACTAAGGTTAAAGAAGCTTTTGGAAGTTCCTTAATACTATTTTTAAGGAAGTTTGAAGAAATGGAAATATTTTAAGAAAATTCAAGTTTGTTTGATAATGTTCTAGAATATTTAATAAACATCCCACAAAATTTGATTCAGTGATAAGTTTAAAATTTGAGTTTTGTTGAGGGGTAAAATATATTTGAGTTCCCAAAAAAACATCTAGAATAAATCCTATATAAATAGAGTGTTGGTATAGTATGATTGAGTGGAACAATGTTTATATGTAGGGGAGTGTAAGTTCTTAGGGATCTAAATCGTGAGAATTTTATCAAGCTCCTACTTGACTGAAGAAGATTCATTGGACTGAGATACATCAGCCAAAAAAAACAATGTGAGTTTCTAACCAAGGTTCTTACCTGGTTGAATAATATTTCTATAAAAAATAGTTTCATCAGATTAAGCATAAGTTAAATCATACTGATAATCATCAGATGAATAGGAATCAATGTGTGAGTTTTCAATCGGAGTTCTTAACTGGTTGAAAAAGGTTTAACAGACTGAGCTTACTTCACCAAAGAGATAAGTATTAGAACAAGAACATCAAATAAAGGTGGATCCAATAGATAATTCCATATTGAATCATAGTAATTTGAGAAGCATCATAAGGTTACCCATTAGATGAAGGTAATACCAGATGGAGTCTATCATATGGGTACTTCTAAGGATGTTTTATGGAAAATTTCTAGAAAAGTTTAGATTAATCATATCCAAGTCTTCCTAAGATCATGATAAATTTTCAAGGATAAAAAACTCTTAAGATAGTTGTTCAAGATCTTAAATATTGTACACAAGTGAAAGTGATGAAATTTTTTTATTGTAAAAGAGAATATATTTATACAGTGGATTAGGAAAGAAGGAGGAATGATCTTTCATATAAGGGTATGAATAGTTAATGAAAATGCTTGTTATAGGGGGTATAAATATCTGAGAAGAAATTGGATACAATTAGGATAGTTTTTGGTATAAAAAATTGGGTTATAAGAGATAATTGATGAGGGGTAGATTCAGTGTTAGCTAGAGGAATGATTAATGGGATGAAGAACCTGTTGTTTCATGTGCCTTTGTATTCCTGGAAGAATTTAGTAAAATAATACTTGTTGGTGGGGATAACCAACATGAAAATAACTATATATTTGTACCAAACCTTTTAAATATCATGTTCTAGTCTCTCTATATTTTTTCATATTAAATGTGTGGTTGATATTTATATTTTATTATAGTGAAACTGTAACAAGTTTCATAGCTTCAATAAAGTTTCATTATCAAGTTAAGAAACATTCTCGTAAAAGAAAAGTGAATACTGATTCACCTCATCCCCCTCTCAATGATCCCATTTCAATCCATGAAATTTAATTGGCATAAAATTATGTTCTCTCTAAAATATCCAAATTTTTTTCCTGGTTTTTTGTTAGCTTTCATGAAGTGAACATTTTATGAAATGATTGAGCTGCTACAAATGAATAAAAATTAAGTTACTCATGAGTATAATAATATAGATATTTACACCAAGACTCATAAGAATATTAAGAAAATATGTTCAAGAATGCTAAAGAAAAATCTTACAGTAAATGGAGATACACTTCTAACCAAAGGTAATCTGAATGGTATAAGTTTAAATAATAATTTTGATTATGATTCTTATGATAAAGCTTTCTAAAGATATGATATAGATGTATCACTTACTAATCTTTATTCCAAACTAAAATAACATATGAAGAAAATAATATCTCTTTGCAATGAAATGTATGATAAATCTATTGAATAATTACCAAGTAATGTTTGTGAGAAATATTTATTTAAGATTTTATTTGAAGAAACTTTCCATGCACTTAAAAAATTCGACAAAGTTTATATGGTTTTCTAATATTCTCAATTAGATGATAAAGAAAAAAAAGTAAATGAGCTTGACGATTCTTTAAAAGAATCAAAAAAAATCATGAAGAACAAATAAATAAGATGAATAAGGATTCGGAAGACAAAATAAGATTAGTTGAGGATGATAAGAACTCCCTTAATAATAATTTATTAGATATAGAGGTGATATTTAAGAATTATGAATCACCACAAGCTGAAGCTTCCCGTATTGATGAAAATTATATTTTTTCATGAAAGTTTTAATTGAGATTCATGGATCTAATAAGATTAATTTTTTATAAATAAGAGCATTAGATCATCCTCTTATCATCTGGAAACATGATCTAAGAATAAGATATCCCATAACTAAAAAACTATTTATTGTACTAATGTTGCATCAATTATTTGAACAGGTTTCAAACAAAAAATTGAAAAATCATAGATAGTGAAAATTTATGATAAACCCACCACATAATTTGTGGATGAGAAAAGATATATGAAGAACTAATCCTCAAAAACTTTCTAAAATAGGGGAGGTTTCAATTAAAAATAATAAGGTAAATAAACTATGAAATATGGATAGAATATATCAAAAAATAAGAGAATAATATTAATATAAAACTACTAGGGTTGTGGATTTTTCAATCATAGATAATACTCATGTTGGTACAACATTTATTTACTATAAATATGTATTAATTAAGGTGGGACTATAATGATAATAAAAGAACAAAATTTCCAAGAAATTATTGTGAGGAAGAAAAAAAGTTTAGAAGGTGAATAAATTTAAAGCTTCAAGAGAGGGAAATTTGAATCTTCAAAAATTTTCAAAAATAAATGAGTTCAACAAAGTTTATCATGGTAATAAAGTTGAGTAATTTAAGAAATTTGAGCAGGGAAAGAAAGAGTTCTCATTTATTTGGATAGAATATATGGTCATGGATAGAAATATAGGGGAAACACAAAATTATTCTATAGAAAAATTGAATAAATATGATTTATAATATGAGAAAAAAGTTTATAACAAATCATAAACATAATATGGTTTGAAAAATAATAAAAATTTAAAGATATGTGAGCCATATGGGAATATTACAAAAAAAATTATGACTATCTTACGAGCGTAAGAAGAAAACAGGACAAGGATGTTACAAACTTGAGGTAATAAAGAATTTATGAAAGTTGAGGAAGAATTTCCAACTTAATCTAAATATTATACATATAAAAATAAGTCAATTAAAAAATATATAAAGTTCAATCATAACGAAGAAATTATATACCAGGATAAATCTAAGAATAAGAAAAATAAGTTGAGTCTTTGAGAAGATTCTTGGTCTGATCATTAATTATATGGAATGATGAGGTTATTCCTTATTCCCAATATGCTTTATTATTTGTACTAACTTATAATAAATTTATGGTAAATAAATAACTAATAGGGATGGGTGTTGTAGAAGTTATACAGAAAGAAGATATTTCCATCATGGAAAATTTCTATCATTGAGATAAGGAATAAAGTGATACCCTTGAGGGGGATAAAAGGTGAATATATGGTTTGAGTATCATGCTTTTATTAAAAAGGAGTTTATGATGTTAATAAAAATTAAATTTTGGGGAAGTTATGTTTTCATACTTGAACTCCTTTAATATGTCAGTTAAGACGGGTTGAAGTTTTTATCTAAACAAACTTACTCAAATTTCCCCAAAATATAAAGTTGTTAGAATAAATTTGAGGAAAATATTACAAGAAATAAATTTCATGGAAAAAATTGATCACCTTGATTATACACTCTTATTTTATACGCTGGGTTATCCCATGTAGAGTTGGAGTTGTTTAGTTAAATTATTTTTTCAAAAAACTCATGTGATTCTATTTTTCTCTTGAGAAATTTTTTCAAATTCCAGAAATAAAGGAAGATGATCTGAGATAATCCTTATGTTACCATTTGTATTTTATTGTCAATAATGGAGATAAATAATATAGGTAGAGAAATAAACAGTAAATATTATATGGGTATAAAGTATTCAGAACACATATTTACTTAAAATATGTTTTAAGTTTTAGGTAGATATTGACAACAAAAAAAGGGGGATATTGTTGTTCCAAAGTGAGTTTGGTATCATTTGTTTCAATATATAAATATTTTTTATAGATAATGTTTAGATAGGATATTGATGAAGTTTTCTTATGAGTAGTAATAAACTTTACTTATGGATTGTAATAAAGTTTACCTAAATAGTTAAATGATTCTATGTCATTCATCAAGTTCCTAATGTCATAAAGACAGACATTATCCTTTCTAATTTTGTATACATTTTTACATTGAGAAATGTACAAATAGGGAGTTTTATAAAAATGAAATAATTGAAATCTTGTGTTAAAAATATGATCTTATGGCTGTACAAAGGTTTATTACTAAAGTAATATTGATCAAACATAGGATGATCAGATAGATGATATCCTATCAAGATTATTGGATGGAGATCTATATGAAATATGTGATTGGAATTTTTAAAATTTGGTTGTATTAAAATAGATCTATAAAGTTGTTTCCTTAAAAAAATATGTAGAAATATCATATAGAGATATTGAAGAAGTTTCGATCGGTCGAAGGAATATTGTGAAACAGTATCGCATGGAGAATGAAAAAGTAAAAAGTTCACAAGGAAAATGATAGATTTTCAATGTTATATAATGGAGTAAACATGTTTAGTGTAATATATTGGTACATATATGGATTTTCAATGGTTAAAGTACCATCATTCATAAACATGCAATCACTAACCGATAAAGATTTGTGATTTCATTGGATGCAGAAATGTGAAGGCACTCTAAGTAGAGAAGGGAATATAAATATTGAGATGAACTTAAGTATCATTGGATATACAAACATCCAACTTAGATATATGATGTTATAAAATATACAATCATCGTTCATAGGTTGAAAAGTGAAGATCACCAGTTGGAGATATTTATAAAGATCCATTATATGGAGATTTGAGATCATTGAACCAACATATGTTGAGATCATTAGATGAAGGATTATTAGAATAGGGAAAACAAATGAAGGTCCATTAGATGATGATTTTTTTAGTTCATTGGATAGAAAATTTTTAAGGAATACCATTGGATAGAGAAGTCACAAAGAAGGAAATAGGCAGACACACACCAAACAGATGAGTTCTAAGGAGATTTACACAAACTATGTAAAGTTCTTAACAATGTTGATGTTGAGATGGTTGGTAAATGTTTTCTATCCAATCTAGGATATGTAAGTTTGAATAATTTAATTAAAACTAGTTTTAAGTAAATTTAAATAAAGGGGAACCTTTCAAGAAACTTCAAGTGTGTTTCAGAATGTTTCGAAAGAGTTGAGAAGCATCCTATGAAATTAAATTGAGTGGGAAGTCTATAATTTTAGTTTCCTTGAGCAGGAAAATACATTTGAGTTCCCACAAAAACACCTAGAATAATTACTATATAAATATAGTTATTGTATAGTATTATTGAGTGTGAAAATTTTTATATGAAGTGGAGTGGAAGTGCTGAAGGATTTACACCATGATAATCTGATCAAGTGCCTACTTGATTATTGAAGGATCGTCAGATCGAGTTCCATCAACTGAATAATAAGAATAGATTTAGTTTCTAACAAAGTTTCCTATATAGTTAAATAAGATTTATATTAAACTTATTTTCATCATATAAACCATAAGTATCATTAGATTGAGAATCATCATATTTAGAGGAAACAATGTGTGATTTACAAATCAAAGTTCCTACCTAGTTAAAGAAGTTTCATTAGACTGAGATTGATTTATCAGACAAAGAATAATCATAATGAGAACATTATATGTAGATTAATCCAATAGATAATGTTGTAATTAAGTGATTTAAATTTAGGATCATTGGATGTGACCCATCAGACGGAGACCCATCGAATGGAGGGTATAAAGAATAAAGTTGGTCAGATGGACATAGTTAAGGATGTTTTCCAAATTTGTTCTAGAATAGGTGAGATTGAGCATATCCAATTCCTCCAAATATCAGAAGAGATTTTCAATTCCAACAGAGTCATAAGATATTTATTGAAGATCTTGAATATTATACATAGGTGAATGTGATCCAACTTACTTATGGAGAAAGATGATATCTTTCTACAGTGGATCTAAAAAGACAAAGGACAAAACTTATAGCTAAGAGGTATAACTAGTTAATGAAAAGGATTATTTCTAGGGGTATAACCATCTATGAATAAAGTGGATATAGTTAAAAAATTTAGGGGGTATAAGCAACTATGGAATAAAATCTGATTTCTAGGGGTAAATTTTGGGCTAGCTAGAGGAATTATTACTAGGATGTATAACCAATTACTACATATGACTTTGTATTCATGAAAGAAGTTAGTAAAATAATCCATGTGGGTATGAGGATAACCAATAGGTAATGAAGGTTTTTTTAATGAACCTTTTAAATATTGTGTGTTGGTATCTCATTATATTTTATGAATTTGAAAGGTGAGGTTGATATTTATATTTGAGTGGATCGTAACTCTAGAAAGTTTCAATGGTAAGGAAAAAAATTACAAAGTTAAGAAACATTTCTATAAAAGAAAAGTGATCACTTATTCAACCCCTATCACTATCAATGACTATACAAGAACATTACTCTTCAATTATATAAATGATCCTCATTCCTGATGTGAAACAAGGTTACATAGGTGTCCAGAGGATCCGATATTCCATACTAGCAAAGACTAGTAGTGGAATATAGCTCAAGAGAGGCTGAAGTGCCACTGTCTTTCTAGTACAATACACCAGCTAGCCAATGGGTAAGGTAGAAACCTAAAAAACCAACATGATTCCTACCTACTAGCTAGTGGAGTCTTGTAATAATGGGACTCTTCCAAGATTCCCACCATCTATCCAGTGTCATCCGGTTAATTTGGGATTATAAGGGGTAGAATTGTATTTTCTACCCTCAAAACCCCTATTTAAGTTATAATTAAACCCCTTCGACCCCAATTCATGTTTTATGAATTTGAAGAGTTCCCAAATTATTCTTTGGTTATCCATTACATTCCTTTTAGTTTCTGGATCTTTGGTTTGATCCGGATGACTTGAATTGGTAGGTGTTTATTGGTTTTGGTGGATTCCTCATGTTTATTTATTGGATTTTCTTTTTCTAACCATGGTATAGTAGATATAACACTTTCCATAGGAGATCATGGTGTTGTAATTTGATCTGGGTGTTTGATCCTTTGATTTATTCTTTATTTCTTGAGGTAAATGGTCTGAAACATCTCTCTAAGGTCTACCTTTGTTTTGTAGTATGTGAAACTTGTGTGGTCGCACCATCACACCATGTTCACACCCCATATTGAATGAAATTATATTTTATAGCTTGATTACAAAAACCTAAACCTCTCATGAATCACGTTGGTCCTATTGGAACTGAGACTTGGACCTACGGCCACCCAAGAGGTGTGTCTATCTTTGACCCTAGGTTGGAACATGGAATGTATGGACATAGATCCCTATGTTGAACTGAGAATTTTTTATGGAATGAATTAATTTTTTAATTGGAATAACATGTGAATTGGTGTTACTCTTTTTATTAAGAATAACTTTTCATGTAAGTGGTTATTTAGTATGAAATTGGAATTGGCATAATTACAAGATGTCATAAAGGTGTAACAGACATGTGAAATGGTAATTGGGCATAAATGGACTATGAAATGGAATTTTTATAGCTATTGGGGTAATTGGTAACTTGAAATGAAACTAGTTTTTGGATAAAATAAATAATAGTATATAACTGAATATAGAAAGATAATTGGTAATTCAAAATAATTAACCAATTTGGAATATTTTAGAATGATTGGTGTGTTTGGTATTTTGGTAAGCTTGGATCTTATTTTCATTTTTATTTAAATTTAAAATCCAAACTTATCATGGGATTTCACATAAGGTATTTTGTCCTTTGAGAAAATAATTGTTCCTAGCATGAGAAATTGCATTGGGTCTATTGATGTATAACTCGCCCCTGGTATGGTCTTGTGTCATGGGAACATATAAGTCACTATAGAATGAGAATACTCATAGAGACTGGTAAATATTGAATGAATATCTCTTTGTTGTCTTACTAATGTCCATGGGAACATGTAAGTGTCCCTAACATGTGAATTTTCATAGAGTCTGGCATAACATGAATATATGGTTGTCCATTGGCATGTGAATTTACCTAGTTTTTGTGATGGTATATATAAAGATATTTGATGTCGAGATAAAGTAGGTATGGGATGACCCCAGATCATAACATGAATCTTGAGGGTCAATGGGTTATTTGATCTTCTATATTAATTAATGAATTAATGCCCCTAATTATCAAACCAATTAATGAACTATTATATCATACTATATTTTTTAGACATCATGGGAGTCAGCCTACTATGTTTTACTCACACCTTGTTCGGACTTCGTTTGATAAATGGACAGGATTCATGGATTTGGGTCTAGATAAGGGAAAGGGGCACTATAATTGATTGATTATTATGTTGGATAGGATTGGTGTTAGGATATGGAGCAGAGCATGGGGTTTGAGATCAAAGTTGTGAGTCTTTACTTTAGAGTCTATCTTTTAGTTGTTTGCTTATGTGACTTATGACATAATATTTAGTTTCGAATACTATATTTCATGACATGTTTTTTTTATATTTGGTTTTCTTATTCATTTATTATTTGGAATAGTTGTATTTCTGATTTGTTATATTATTTACATTGTGATTTCTACTCTGTTCTAGAGGGTATTGTTGTGATGACCCGGACCCCCCTTGGTCCCTTCCTTTGCCAAAATCCGGATCCTTAAGGGGTGTCGATCGGTGCGACCGATCGGCGAGACCGATCGGCGGAACCGACCGACGTCACCCGGCCTTGCCAAGTTGTTCCAGTAACGCTCCTTTTTCGCAAATGGGGTTTTAAACCCTATTCTGCTTCATTTAAAAAAAGAAAGAAATGTCTTAAAGACCCAAAACACGCACAAAAGTTTTAATTAAATACTCAATCGACTCATGAGTCGGTTTAAACCACCCAGCACCTTCAATGATGAGTCAAGCCGCGTGGTCAACCCATGACTTCCACGTCTTACGCGGTTTCGCGTTTTCACCTCAACCGTCCCCGGCTCTTATAAATTAAGGGTTAGGTCGTGGTTTCCCCCTTCCTCGATCGTGGCTCTTCTGGTGCATCGGGCCTGCCGCATCGTTATCCGTAAAGTTCCGTGCCCCCGGCCTAAACATCGATCATCTATCAACGAGTAGGGAATTTCTCTCGTCTCTCACTTTTGTGTATCATGCGGGGTGGGCGTTATTTTTGTTCCTATGTAATTGGTTGAACCGAACATTAATGAAGATAATAAACGAAGTTCTAAAGAAAGAAGGGGAAGGGGTTATGATCGTTGTTATGCTTTATCTTGTGATCATCCTTTTTAGTTGTGCTGGTTTATGTTTTCTGAAAATTGAGTCTGTTGGTGGTCGTTGTATGTGTACTGATGAATCCCCTCGTGATGTTTTGAATGGGTTGCTGAAATTGTGAACTCCTGCTGTGAAATTGGTTAATCACGTATGCCCGGCAGAATAAGTTGAAAGCACCAGGATCAACCCTTCTGTGATAACTCCCTGTTAGAACACATGGAATTTGAAATCATGGAGTGTGTTAAGTCATTTAAATCTGAGAAACCCTGACTTGTTTTGGTAGTGGTAGTTGGTTGTTTTCCTTTCGGGCCGATTGCTGGAAATGTGGGAGGGGATGGGATCCCCTGTTCTTTTATACTCTCGGTGGCTGTGTGAATTTGGGGGATGGGATCTCCTGTTGGTGTGGATTCGGTGGTTGTGAGTTTTAAATCCGAGTGGTTACTCGTTCATATCACAAATTGGGGAGAGGTCCTCTGTTGACAGAACCGGGTGTGAGTGTTTTGGTTGATCCATGCTTTTGACGCTTTCCTTGGTTATGCTTATGGTAGTTTCCCAGTAGTGCTTAAAATCAATTGAACATTTTAACTAAACATGAAACAAGAATGGGACAAATGGTTTTTGTGGGCAAGGGTTATGAACTGTGACTCGGACGCAGTGGTGTTGTGTTCTGTAGGTTGGCTAGGAAAACCTAAGTTTTGGGTGAGTGTTTGTTACCTATATCTATACTTGTAGCTTTGTGTTTCTTATTCGCGCCCCACCCAAGTTGAGCACTCAGTGCCGAACACCCCCATTTATGGGGGAAGGTTGTTTTCCCAACACTATCCTTAGTGGATGGTTATTAGCTCCTTTTCTGCTCCCTTTCCCGAATAGCCCAAGTACCTTCGGGCAGGCTGTGATGGCCTGAAGTCCATTATTAGCCCAAGGACCATCGGGCGGGGTGTTGTGGTGGTTTGCCAGGTGTGTGCGGCAGGTGGTTTCCCAAGTGTCTTCGGGATGAGGCCCAGGTGTCTTCGGGTGTGGCAGTGGATCCTTTAGCCCAGGTGTCTTCGGGCGTGGCGGTGGTTGTTCTGGACTAGTTGTTTGCGGGCATGGTTACATGTGACAGTTGTGGCCCAGGTGTGTGCGGGCGGGATTCAGTAGTGGGACTGCGGTGAGAATGGCGGGATTGGTCCGATGCGTAGGATGTCTCAATAACCAGTGGGAAAGTGGCGCGGGGTACCCAAACATCGATGTGCTCTTATTATATATATTACTTGACTTGCGTTATTTGGGGAGTGAGCCTTGGTGAGGCTTGGGATGGATAGTTTTCCTTGTTAGGTGTTTGGTTTACTCTTTTTCTCACGGGACTTTAGTACGTTTCCCCCACTTGTGCACGAGATTCTTGGTTTTCCCTACTGAGTGTACTTGTATACTCACCCTACGTATATAAAACTGCTTTTAGGTTTCCAGGAGGACTTCGGGGATCACGCAGGACCTTACTAGCTCGGACTTTTGGAGCAGTTGCAGTTGTTCTTTTTTTCCTTTTTGGTACTTACCTTTTAGTCACCTTTTTGCACTTTGTGGCTTTCACTTTTGAACATGCATGTGGGAATGGTTTACTTTTGGCTTTACTTTTCTTTCTACCTTGGTGTTGTTGGGTTTTCTTCTCCTTATCTTTCGATCCTATAAGATAAAAAGGGTAATGCCTTCCATTTTCAATAATTTTCTATACCCTTGGTGCTAGTCGCCACTCCGGGACCTATTGAAGGCGGGTTTCGGGGGTCATTATCTCTCCTTCAACTTAAAGAAGGAAGGGCCTGGCAATCTGCTGACCCTTCCCTTCTTTTGGTGAAGGCGGGTCGTGACAGAATGGTATCAAAGGTGATGGTTGAGAGATAGGACGGAGTCTGGAGTTAGGGACAGTGAGGATTGCATGGGATGGTAAGGAAACGGTGTTGGGTGACCTTGGAGCGTGAATTAGGCCAGGGAAGACCGGCTAGGACACGGGATTTTAGGGCCCCCCGTGATCCGATGCCAGGACTCTGGACCTACCGAACGACCAGGTGAGGCCACACTGATTGCAGGGTAGAGACCCTAGGAAAGGTACATGCATCATAATGACTTGTGTTCTTGTGTTTCTGGGATGTCTTGGGAATTAAGAATAAATTAAATCTTAAGAAGTTTTAAGAACGATATTTTGCACTACTTGGGCTTAGGCATTCCTTGTTTACCTTGCAGTTATGGCACCTGGAAGGCGACCACGTGTTGTACAGGCGATTGAGGCCCCTGAGACTACTTTGGCCAATCGGCAGAGAGCTGATCAAGAGGAAGAGGACGAACAGTGGCAGAAGACTCTTTGAGCCATCCAGCGACAGGCCCTCGAGAAGTATGAGGGCAGCACCTCCGATATGAAGACGGAAGGCTGGCTAGAGGATCTAGTTATAGCCTTCGGCCTGATTCGGGCCCCGACCGAGTACTGGGTTCCTCTGGCTGTTAGCCAGATGCAAGGAGCGGCACGTCATTGGTGGATGCTTCACCTGGGGAATAGGAATGAGTCTGAGGTTTCTTGGGCGGATTTCGAGAAGGAGTTCCGGGCGGAGTTCCTCTCCTCGACGATGAAGGCGGAGA
The DNA here is from genome assembly GCA_963277665.1 of Viscum album. Lineage (NCBI taxonomy): Eukaryota > Viridiplantae > Streptophyta > Magnoliopsida > Santalales > Viscaceae > Viscum > Viscum album. Next base: position 1,934,985,142 of record OY728132.1, read on the forward strand.
AGAGGCAGGAGCTACTCTCCCTCCAGCAGGGGAGCATGTCCGTGAGGGAACTTGGAATCAAGTTCAAGGACCTCCTGCGTTTTGCTCTGGACCTCTTTCCCGATGAGGAGTCTCGGGCAAGACGTTTGGAGGAGGCGCTCCGACCCTCCCTCCAGTATGTTGTCACCCCCTTTACCCTTCTGACATACTTAGAGGTCCAGAAGAAGGCCGAAGTGGTGGAAAGGATGCATGCTCTGGGCGGAGTGTCACGAGAAGGGATATAGCTGGGACCATCGAAGGGGAAGGCCGTCAGCACCAGGCCTCCAGCATCGGGACCCTCCAGGTTCCGACCCACAGGGGGAAGACCGCAGCAGTTTCAGTTTCGATCCCCTGGCCCACGTTCTTTCCCTTCAGGCTTGGGACCATGTTGCTTCATCTACGGGAGCCCTGGACATCTCCGGAATCAGTGCCCCGATCGGGTGCAGTACAGCAGTGGCAGTCATCCCCAGCATCCGCCGCAGCAGCAGTTTCCAGCCAGACCCTTCCGGCAGCAGTAGCAGGGACCTCGACCAGGGTGTGGTCGGGGAGGTGGCCGACAGCCGAGGGGCAGGGGAGCTGGGCGTGGACAGTTACATGCCACAGAGGCAACAGTTCCAACATGGCCAGATGTTGTTCGAGGTACGATCAATGTGTTTAGCACTCTTCCTTATGCTTTGTTCGATACCGGAGCTTCGCACTCCTTCGTTGCACCCAGTATAGTCTGTGCCTTGGGTCTAGATGCCGAGAGACTTTCAGTGCCCCTGGTGTTGAGCACACCAGTTGGAGGTCACACCAACTTGCTGTTCGTTTGTCGGGGATGTAGACTGATGTTAGGGCCACATCAGTCGGTTAGGGATCTCCTTCTGCTACAGATTCAGCCGTACGATGTCATCCTAGGCATCGACTGGCTATTTTCTGTGTGCGCCGTCATCGACTGTTTCCAAAGAAGGGTGGTGTTCTCAGGTTTGGACGGCCAGCGTGTTACCTTCACCGGCGAGCGGAACTGTCCGAAGGGAAACAGGAGGGAGGAAACTCTCCTCTCCTTGTTGACCGAGCTGACGGTAGAATCAGTAGATTCGGAAATGGTGGAAGTGCCAGAGATCTTCCGTGAGTTTATGGAAATCTTTCCTGAGGAGGTAACGACTCTACCCCCTCGACGTGATATCGAGTTCGGGATAGACCTGCAGCCCGGCTCTCGTCCAATCTCGATGGCTCCTTACCGGATGGCACCTTCGGAGCTACGGGAGTTGCGGATACAGATTGACGATCTGATGAAGAGGGGTTATGTTCATCCAAGTGCGTCACCGTGGGGTGCTCCGGTCTTGTTCTCAAAGAAGGCAGATGGAGGTCTTAGACTGTGCATAGACTACAGGAGGTTGAATCAGGTGACGATCAAGAATCGCTACCCTCTTCCAAGGATAGATGATCTTTTTGACCAGCTGAAAGGGGCAGGATGGTTCTCGAAGATCGACCTGCGGTCTGGGTACCACCAGCTGAGGGTGAAAGAGAGCGACATCTCGAAGACAGCGTTCAGGTGCAGGTATGGGCACTTCGAGTTCGTGGTCATGCCCTTTGGTGTTACGAACGCCCCGGCCGTGTTTATGGGGCTTATGAACTCCATCTTTCGGGAGTACCTGGATCGGTTTGTGGTGGTATTCATCGACGATATCCTGATCTATTCAAGGTCAGAAAAGGACCATGCAGAGCACCTGAGGACAGTTTTGGAAGTCCTCCGACAGAACCATCTCTACGGGAAGTTGTCAAAGTGCAAGTTCTGGGCACGAGAAGTGCACTTCCTCAGGCACGTAGTGTCTGAGCAGGGGGTAGCAGTCGACCCATCAAAGGTTGAGGCAGTTGTTTCTTGGGAAGCACCCAAGAATGTGGTGGAAGTCTGGAGTTTCCTCGGACTAGCAGGTTACTACCGGAGATTCGTACCCAACTTCTCCCGAGTAGCAGCCCCTTTGACAGCTTTGACCAAGAAGGACCAGGTTTTCATGTGGAGCGAGCAATGCGAGTCATCCTTCAGCTACCTAAAAGAAAAGCTGGTTAGTGCCCCAGTGTTGAGATTACCAGAAGAAGGGATGGCCTATGAGGTATTTTTTGATGCTTCAAGACAGGGCCTGGGATGCGTGTTGATGCAGCAACAAGGGGTGATCTCTTACGGGTCCAGGAAGCTACGCCCCCATGAGCGTAACTACGCCACCCATGACCTGGAGCTTGCAGCGGTCGTTTTTGCGCTAAAGTTATGGCGGCACTACCTCATCGGGGAATGCTTTGTGGTCTTCACAGATCACAAAAGCTTAAAGTATATCTTCTCCCAGCGGGACTTGAACTTGCGACAACGGAGATGGGTGGAGTTCCTCCAGGACTACGACTTTGAAATCTCTTATACTGAGGGCAAGGGCAATGTGGTGGTCGATTCCTTGAGCAGGAGGACGCAGAAGGATGCGGTCCGAGAGTCGTCAAATGCCTGGAAGGCAATGGAGGAGTTGGCTGCCTTACACCTGGATGCAAAGATGGATAGTGGCAGAGGCTGCCTATATCAGATGATAGTTCAGTCATCTCTGTTTCGACAAGTGGAGGAGTCTCAGTGGGGAGACCCCGAGTGCGAAGTGATGCGTGATCGGGTTGACCAGGGCGATGCTCTGAGAGAATGGATAGAGGACGGTCAGCACCGGATGCTTTTCCAGAAAAGTTTGTTTGTTCCAAGAGTGATGCGTGGCAAGGTTCTCAGTGAGTTCCACAACTCACCCCTAGCGGTGCACCCAGGAGTTACCAAGATGTATCAGGGGCTGAAAAGGCAGTTCTGGTGGCCCGGAGTTAAGCGAGCGGTGGCAGAATTTGTGGCTAAATGCTTAGTATTTCAGCAAGTGAAGGCTGAACACCAGGTTCCAGGTAGCCTACTGCAGCCTTTAGCTGTTCCCGAGTAGAAGTGGGACGACATCTCAATGGATTTCGTCACGGGACTACCCAAGGTCCAAGGAGGGTGCGACGCCATCTGGGTGGTGGTGGACAGGTTGACGAAATCGGCTCACTTTCTGGCAATCAGGGAGTCAAGTACTGTGGATGCTTTGGCAAGAAAGTACGTGAATGAGGTGGTGCGGTTGCATGGAGTTCTGAGGTCTATAGTATCGGATAGGGATGCACGGTTTACCTCGCGAATCTGGAGAGGATTGCAGCATGCGTTTGGCACCCAGTTACACCTTAGCACTGCTTTCCATCCCCAGACAGATGGACAAATGGAGCGAACCATCCAGACCTTGGAGGATATGCTACGGGCATGTGTTCTAGACTCAGGAGAGTCATGGGTGCGATACTTGACTCTAGTATAGTTTTCCTACAATAATAGCTACCACTCTACCATCGGTATGGCCCCGTTTGAGGCTTTGTACGACAGGCCATGCCGTTCACCTGTGTGTTGGACCGAAGTAGGAGAGGCAGGCATCCTTGGCCCGGAGGTGGTGCAGAACACGACAGAGAAGGTTCAGCTCATACGGGAAAGGATGAAGGCGGCCCAGGACCGACAGAAGTCGTATGCTGATACCAGGAGAAGGCCCTTGGAGTTTGAGGTTGGGGACCACGTGTTCTTGAAGGTCTCCCCACGGCATGGGCAATGGAGGTTCGGCAAGGGGGGTAAGCTTTCCCCCAGATTCGTCGGACCCTTCGAAGTGTTACGGCGGGTCGGAAAAGTGGCTTATCAGCTAGCGTTACCTCTGCCGCTGCTAAGGATACATGATTTCTTTCATGTATCCCAGCTCCGTCGTTATCTTCACGATGATTCACACGTCCTTGATTGGGGTGAACTGGACATCGAGGACGACGTAACCTTTGTGGAAAAACCAGTGATGATCGAGGATCGCAAGGATAAGGTGCTCTGTGGGCGAGTCATTCCCTTGGTTCGTGTGTTGTGGAGACATGGCGGGCTAGAAGAGAGTATGTGGGAGAGGGAAGCACAGATGCGTGCCCAATACCCCGGGTTGTTTTGAGCTTTGTTCCTTTTGTACCTGTTGTGGTAGAACGTTTGACTTTTGGCTATGAAATGTACTGGTTTATTTTTTTTTTCCTCTGTTGTGTGTGAAAAGCCCCGGCTAAAGGGAAGAGGGGACCCGACCCCTAATCAAGACGCATTAAGGTGGATGCGATTAAACCCGTGCGGGCGAGTCAGTGCTGCCCAAAGCGGATAATATCTTGACATGGGGGAGGGAAACTCCCCAAACCCACATGACCGGGCGGTCTGGCGTGGTATGTTGCTTGGTTCTTGACAGGGGAGTGTTTTTAGTCAGCAGAGGTTCACTCCTAAGAGGTATCTTTTGAAGATGGTTGTTTGGACCCTCTCTTTCCTTCTGGTTTGTTGTGATTCTCGAGGACGAGAATCGTTTAAGAGGTATCTGATGTGATGACCCAGACCCACCTTGGTCCCTTCCTTTTCCAAAATCCGGATCCTTAAGGGGTGTCGATCGGTGCGACCGATCGGTGAGACCTATCGGTGCGACCGATCGGCGGAACCGGCCGACGTCACCCGGCCTTGCCAAGTTGTTCCAGTAACGCTCCTTTTTCGCAAATAGGGTTTTAAACCCTATTCTTCCTCGTTTAAAAAAAGAAAGAAATGTCTTAAAGACCCGAAACGCGTACAAAAGTTTTAATTAAATACTCAATCGACTCATGAGTCGGTTTAAACCACCCAGCACCTTCAATGATGAGTCAAGCCGCGTGGTCAACCCACGACTTCCACGTCTTACGCGGTTTCGCGTTTTCACCTCAACCGTCCCCGACTCTTATAAATTAAGGGTTAGGCCGTGGTTTCCCCCTTCCTCGATCCTGGCTCTTCTGGTGCATCGGGCCCACCGCATCGTTATCCGTAAAGTTCCGCGCCCCCGGCCTAAACATCGATCATCTATCAACAAGTAGGGAATTTCTCTCGTCTCTCACTTTTGTGTATCATGCGGGGTGGGCATTATTTTTGTTCCTATGGAATTGGTTGAACCGAACCTTAATGAAGATAATAAACGAAGTTCTAAATAAAGAAGGGGAAGGGGTTGTGATCGTTGTTATGATTTATCTTGTGATCATCCTTTTTAGTTGTGCTGGTTTATGTTTTCTGAAAATTGAGGCCTTAGGTGGTCATTGTATGTGTACTAATGAATCCCCTCGTGATGTTTTGAATGGGTTGCTGAAATTGTGAACTCCTGCTGTGAAATTGGTTAATCACGTATGCCCGGCTGAATAAGTTGAAAGCACCAGGATCAACCCTTCTGTGATAACTCCCTGTTAGAACACACAGAATTTGAAATCATGGAGTGTGTTAAGTCGTTTAAATCTGAAAAACCCTGACTTGTGTTGGTAGTGGTAGTTGGTTGTTTTCCTTTCGGGCCGATTTCTGGAAATGTGGGAGGGGATGGGATCCCCTGTTCTTTTATACTCTCGGTGGCTGTGTGAATTTGGGGGATGGGATCTCCTGTTGGTGTGGATTCGGTGGTTGTGAGTTTTAAATCCGAGTGGTTACTCGTTCATATCACAAATTGGGGAGAGGTCCTCTGTTGACAGAACCGGGTGTGAGTGTTTTGGTTGATCCATGCTTTTGACGCTTTCCTTGGTTATGCTTATGGTAGTTGCCCAGTAGTGCTTAAAATCAATTGAACATTTTAACTAAACGTGAAACAAGAATGGGACAAATAGTTTTTGTGGGAAAGGGTTGTGAACTGTGACTCGGACGTAGTGGTGTTGTGTTCTGTAGGTTGGCTAGGAAAACCTAAGTTTTGGGTGAGTGTTTGTTACCTATATCTATACTTGTAGCTTTGTGTTTCTTATTTGCGCCCCACCCAAGTTGAGCACTCAGTGCCGAACACCCCCATTTATGGGGGAAGGGTGTTTTTCCCAACACTATCCTTAGTGGCTGGTTATTAGATCCTTTTCTGCTCCCTTTCCCGGATAGCCCAAGTACCTTCGGGCAGGTTGTGATGGCCTGAAGTCCATTATTAGCCCAAGGACCATCGGGCGGGGTGTTGTGGTGGTTGGCCAGGTGTGTGCGGCAGGTGGTTTCCCAAGTGTCTTCGGGATGAGGCCCAGGTGTCTTCGGGCGTGGCAGTGGATCCTTTAGCCCAGGTGTCTTCGGGCGTGGTGGTGGTTGTTCTGGACTAGGTGTTTTCGGGCATGGTTACATGTGACAGTTGTGGCCCAGGTGTGTGCGGGCGGGATTCAGCAGTGGGACTACGGTGAGAATGGCGGGATTGGTCTGATGCGTAGGATGTCTCAATAACCAGTGGGAAAGTGGCGCGGGGTACCCAAACATCGATGTGCTCTTATTATATATATTACTTGACTTGCGTTATTTGGGGAGTGAGCCTTGGTGAGGCCTGGGATGGATAGTTTGCCTTGTTAGGTGTTTGGTTTACTCTTTTTCTCACGGGACTTTAGTACGTTTCCCCCACTTGTGCACGAGAGTCTTGGTTTTACCTACTGAGTGTACTTGTATACTCACCCTACGTATATAAAACTGCTTTCAGGTTTCCAGGAGGACTTCGGGGATCACGCAGGACCTTACTAGCTCGGACTTTTGGAGCAGTTGCAGTTGTTCTTTTTTTCCTTTTTGGTACTTACCTTGTAGTCACCTTTTTGCACTTTGTGGCTTTCACTTTTGAACATGCATGTGGGAATGGTTTACTTTTGGATTTACTTTTCTTTCTACCTTGGTGTTGTTGGGTTTTATTCTCCTTATCTTTCGATCCTATAAGATAAAAAGGGTAATGCCTTCCATTTGCAAGAATTTTCTATACCCTTGGTGCTAGTCGCCACTCCGGGACCTATTCAAGGCGGGTTTCGGGGGTCATTATCTCTCCTTCAACTTAAAGAAGGAAGGTCCTGGCAATCTGCTGACCCTTCCCTCCTTTTGGTGAAGGCGGGTCGTGACAATTGTATCCACACTATATTCCTTAGATCTGTGTTTTCAGTCGGTAGATTCTAGTGTATGGGGAGGCATGCTTGAGGTCACGTTGTGACCTGTCTCAATCATGTAAGGGGGAAATGGGATTTGGATGTTACAAATTTGTATCAATGGCCATGAATATTCTATTTATTTACTATTTAGAGAATGTAGATAGAAAATTAGGATATGTTAGGTATTGGTAATAAGATTGTGCAATAGAGTAACTAACTCATGTGTGAGGGAAAACCCAAGTTCCCAGGGATGGGATTAATGTTCTTGGTATTTTTTGTTACAGTTGTGATATTATTTAACTTTGTGTGATGAACTTATTGTGTGACATTACAATTTTATGATATTTTATTCATTGTATTGTATAACATGAGGTGGTTATTCATGAATCATGGTAGGAATGTAGTGAAATATGTTGAAATTCATCATTTATGCTTGGTACATATTTAGCGTATATGATATATCTACCTTTATAAATTGTAAAATGTAATCCATTGACATATCAGATAAAAAGGAATAAATGAAACTATTATAATATGTTAATTCACTTATTAAACTAAGTTTTAGAGTAATATATCATTAGTGGTTATCTATTATCATCTTGTCCCTCTAAGATTTATTATGTTATATATATCTTGATCTAAGGATTTTGTTGACTCTTGTAAAGAAAATACCTAGGTGTCATCTTCAGTTTGAGAATCAGGAGAGTGGAAACTAGCATACACCTCACACAACTAAACCAGAACTTCCTACAGCTTCAATAACATGATAGATAATTAGATGCATAATATTTTTCTATGGGTTATTCAATCCATAAATAGGGATAATAATCACATAATGTATTCTATGTTTGATTTGAATAGATAGGTCTAGCTACAGCATGTGCCCACCTTCATTAATAAGGGAGTAATGTGGAAAAATGAGTTCTGGATCAAGTCTATCCATATGATTTTCAAACACCTGGAGAAACTCATTGATATTATAGTAAATCTTTCTGTATATATGCTACAAGTACCAGCCAAGATCTTGTGGGAAACTATATAGAAAGATAGACAATAAGAGGAGGTAACCTGGAAAGACTTTGAGGTGAAGTTCCTAAGTCAATTTTATCTAGATATTTTGATGGATGAGTGAGATTGAGAGTTTATACACCTAAAACAGGGGAGTATATCATTGATGGACTACACTAGATGTTTCACCAACCTATAGAGTTTTTCTCCATACATTTTAATGGAAGAGGTATCTAGGATGAAGTGATTCTAGTATGGTATTTGGTATGAGATCAAGTAACAGGTGAATTTATATCACATGAAAAACATATTTGGCAAGATTAATTAGATTCTAAACATTAAAATGAACCTAAATGATGCCTTGAGTGGTGGATAAGTGGTATTAGTAGGATGATTTTGAGATATATTCTTTGATAGTCAATAAGTGAAACTATGATAATTTGTACCAAGTGGCTTCTAGATCATTGAGGGGTCTGGGAAACTATCTTAGAACTATGGTCAGGGGAAGTGTTTTCAATGTGGAAGGGTTGGCCATAAGTTCTTCTAGTGTCCTTTCCCTTTTATTGAGTGATGTGATTACAGTAGGATGGGCCATATAAAAAGGTTTTATAGGAGCACTTAGTAGTTAATAAATGTAATAGTATCATGGTAGAAGCAAAAGTCTAGGAAGGACTCAGCTACCCCTCAGTAGATGTAGCTAGAGTTTCATTAGTCGCTTAGTCCATGGTAAGGGACATGGTACCCCCAAAACAGAAGAAATGATATCAACAATATGGAGCATCCCAAAGGAGTCGAGCTTTATCCCAAGGTATAGGGGTGATTCAGATGCATGCTATACAATCTAATCACACCAATTTGAATGTAGGACCTTATACTATCAGAAGTATTATTCTTGTTTCATCTACCCTCATATTATTTTTTTGAAATAATGGAATATTGTTCCTTTATATATTCTTTTTTTCAGTTATTTGGGTTTGGATGTGGAAATCTTGAATGGGTTTATGACCATAGATTCACTATATGGGGTGTTATCAGAGGTTATGAGACGTTTTAAAGAGTGTTCTCCTGAAATTTGTGGATATCATTTCCTTTAAGAGTTTTTTGTGCTAGAAATGGTCAGATTTGATTTATTTCTAGGAATTGATAAGATAGTTCTATACTAGGATCATATAAAATATTATCTGAGGAAATTTACTTTTTTATCTTCATAAGAGAACATATATATCCACCATGGTGAATGATAACTTTAGGCTAGTCATGTAAGACTAATTCATAGTATATTATATTGTATCATAACCCAGGTAGAAATCCTTATTCAGGATAATTGATAGTTGTATAGGAGTATTTTTCCTCTAGTAGTGGACCATTATCAGGATGTATTTCTGTAAGATTTCTTCATATTACTACCCAAGTGGGGGATTTAGTTCACTATTGAGTAGGTTCCAGGAGTCGAATATGTTTCTATCTCACCTTACAGGGTTGAACCAAAGAAGATTCAATAGTTGAAAGTGCAGTTAAATAATTTTAAATCTAAGGGTGGAACTTGGGTACCCAAGGAGATGATACTTTATTATAAGTCTAGGCTTGGGAAATTTTTTTTCTTTATTTATGGCTTAATAAAATTGAGCATGTGATTTTGGGATTCGGCCATGAATTAGAACTATTTTCAAGATTTTTCCTAATTTTTTCTTTTGGACTTTGGTTCTTGATGCACTTATAGTCCATTTTTGACGTATAAATTTCCTAACAAGTAGTTCCTAATTTGATTTTTATATAGCATGGTTTATTTTGGTTATTTTTTTGGAACTTTCCTGATTTTTGTTTCACATATTTATTTATCTAGATGATGTGTGTGATTTACTTTATTTATGACGTTTTTATACATTGATATGTGGTTATATTCTCTCCTCTACACCATCATAGACCTATGATTCTAGTCAGAAACCTGTGGCACACAGGGATGAATACCTTTGGTATAGTAAGAACCCCATGTTCAAGCACCAATTAGTAGTCTGGGGTAGAGGGATGTTATAAAGTGGTATTAGAGTTTTTCTTTTGTTTAACTATTTAGGAAAGGTAGAAAAAAGATATGATGTTTTCAAGACATTGTATGGAACTTTTTCTTGGTACTAGACACCCCACGTGCGAAGGAAGTCCATGTTTTTAGGGATGGGATATTTTATTATATCATTCACTCTTATTGTTAATCAAATTTCACCTTGAGTGATACACATGATTATACAGTTACTTATTTATGGAATTTTTTCTCTTCTCTGGTATGGAAAGAGGGAGGGTGTTATTGTATCATATTAGTAATGTAGGATTCAAATTTCATTTTCATGATTTCTAGTTGAAGATTACCTAATTACCTATATTTTAAAATTGGTCAGTTATTTAAAGTGTTTATAACCATTTATACAAAGTTCTCTGGTATAAGTGTATGGTGGCACCTTATTGAATAGATATTATATGAGGATAAAATACATGTTATGTGATTACTTACCTATATTATTATGAGGTCCTAGATCAATAAAATTATAATTATAACTTATATATTTTATACTTTATTACTTGAAATTGAAATTTCATTTAACTAGGACTCAGTTATGTAAATATTTTGGTTAAATTAAATGGTTAAAACTATGAATTTTACTTGACATTTCATTTAACTAATCCCTTATTATGGAAAATTCTGGTTAATGTAAAATGGGTAAGGTTAAATTGTGGATCTGATATATCTATATGATGTGGACCTAATGGGTATATAGTTTTGACCCTTTACATGGGTAGTTAGGGTTGTTGATAGGACATAGGTTAAATGATATTCTTATTATTTGTGATATATGGAAAATAGGGTGTTGTGCCTATTTTCAATTTTTGTAAATTGTGATATTGGAAACCTTGTTTCTAATGGAAACATGATCTATTGTAGGTCATATTTTGGATGACCTGATCTTGGGAATTGGAAGAAGGGATAGATAGTCAACCCGTATTGTGATATGATTACTAGCATGTCATGACTAATTGTGATATTTTTAGATTGTACCTAACTCAAGAGTGGGTGGGGTGGATTAGAACCAAATTGTGTTTGATATCTTGTATCAGGTGTTTTTCTTGTTAAAGGCTGTGAAATTTTACAATGGGAACTGGGGTGTTACCCATGATCTAGTGCTTGCATGGGTTATAACCTTTGAGTTAGGTAGGAACTTATTGTGTTTAAGGTGTGATCCTATTTTAGTAAAATCATTTCTGATTATGTTAGAGGGTAACCTGGGAGATGGTTTGGCTAAGAATGGATGTTTTTTAAAAGGAAGGGAATAGGTAAATTCTCTAATTTGATACTGACACATGGAAGGATATCTTAGTGTGTGGTAAAGGCTAGTGAGTCTCCTTAAGAATGTTTGGGGCCTATTTTCATATATTTTTTATACCCTTGAATGGGTTTTTGTAATTTCACAAGGATTTATTAAAGTTTTTTGGGTATTGAGACCTGTTTTTAAAGGAAGAATCATTTGGATGTCTAGGATTTTCAATTACTAGTTTGGTTTATGATGAGATAGTGGTAACTCTGGATGGTTGATTCTAGGGTGAGTAGAGTATGATTAATATATTATGTTTTTATAAATACACTCAAGTGATGGGTGTTCAATTAAATGTAATTGGTTTAGTGAGGTTCTCTGATTCTAAAAATCACCTATAGTGCTATTTTCTTAGTGAGACTAGTATGTAGGAGAGGCATGACCAATGGATTAGATGTGTAAGCTAAGTTTTTCTGAGAAATAACTCACTGAACTTTAGTCATGTCTTTGTGTTTAGGTTGTATAGTATCATGAAATCGTGATATTTTATGGAATCTTGGAGGCACGCACACGTTTCCAATGCATTGTGCAATTTAGCTTGTGTTTTGGATGGTATGGGAGCATATAATGTGATACTTAAACAAGCAAGAATTTGTGTGTGTATGTTGGTGACTGATCTGAGTGTGATGATAGGATTTCATTCATTGTGAAACGAGACTCTTGATTGAGAATTCTGATGTACCAATGGTGAGAATGTGGATGGGTTGAGGTGCAGTGGCATGGTTGACCTGAACCTAACCCTTTCTATAAGCTAAAGTGATGAATGGGAATGGATTGAGAGAAGAGACATGTGTACGTTTATGATAGAACCTATTGAGGATTCACTTGAAGGGAAGTATAAGTGAATCCGTATAGTGGGGAGTACACTATTGGATAGTTAAAGTTGTAGCCCTCATTTCCAATGGAATTCCAACTGATGTCTCAGATGATGTTCTTGGTTATCTGAGAGTGGTTGGTAGTTGGTATATCATTTTGTTTCCCATGTATGAGTGGGGTGGTCATATCTAGTCATTTAATGTGGTTATCAAAGTAGGATAGAATATAGATCTTGGATTTTTTTTGATGGACCAGTGATGAGGGTACTTCTATAGTGGGGAGTCTTTAATTGTCCATGAGTGTCTTATTCCATGTAGGTAGGACCATGGATACAATAGGACCAGATAATGGATGATTCAAATAGACCAAAAAATAAAATGTGAAGACGAATTTGGGTTCCTCTAGTCTTTTAATTAATTACATTTTTGAGATCATTAAGTGATGTTGATTGAATTATGAGTGATATTTTCATACTTGAGAGATAATTCTTTGATTGGGGTGGGATTTGGATCGACATCATGATGGTACTCATGGTATGACATGACAATTGTTATGGTTGTTTAAGTATTTAATCATGAAATTAAATTTTAGTTTGAGTTCATAGTTTGGTTTTCATTCTTGTATGGTCTCAGGGTGCCTTCTATATTTAAGTCATTATGATTGAGTGGCTTAACAAGTGTGGTGGTGGCTGAGGATGGGTGGTTTTAAGATAGACCGACCGAAGAAGGTCTGACTGTTTTTATTGTGTATAATTAGATGTGTCTAAGTGGAAAGCATGGTAGGAACATCATTTGGGATGAAGTGTGGTTTTTGGGAATCAACAGGGCCTTTTAAGTAAAACCTAGCGTGTCAGGGCTTCTTGAATGTATGATAACCACGCATCTATTTTTTTTTAATCATAAATAAAGATTTATTCCGAACTCTAAATGATTTTTTGTGAGTGGTCAGGCATTTTGAGTTAGAAAATGCACCGAGATCATCATTAAAACATTAAAATCTTATTTTGGTAGGTAATTTTGAGGTTCATGGAATTCCATATCTAATAATTTTCCCTTTTCATAGAGGTTATGTTGTGTTGTTCCATGATAATTATTATGTTTTAAATGATTATGTGGGTGTGTCTCGGGATAGGAGGGTGTGGGGAAGCACTGTTGTGATGTTTTGATAATAGTGTCGAGCATTAGCTCAAGTTTTGGGATTAAGAACCTTAGGTTTGGAGTTCATCTATGGAATCATGGGTGGTATTTGTGAATAGAATGTGACCTTTTGGAATGGAATTTAAAACCAAAATAGGTTGGTATGTTTGGTTAGAAGGCCACTAAGACTTCTCAAAGATGAGATTTGTTATGGTGGGGAGATTATAAAATCTTATGTCTATATGGGTGTTAAAAATTTAAGGGAAATTTGAAATTTTGGCTTAGTGAATGGTTAATTTTAAGGATTGGGATTCGAGATAGAATTACAGGTATTTAAACACCACATACGGGTGTTTTGGGATTGGGTCAAGGGTTGAAAGTTATCAAGAGAAAAAAGAAATCACCAGAGGAAGATAGGTTGGTCAAGGCTACTGCATACAGCCACCAGTTAACCAGTGCCGAATAAAATGGCCATGTATTGGCTTACTAGTGGAGTCTAGAACTGTCATAAATGACTTCATACATCCACTAACTAGTTTAGGCCCTCCACTGGCTCATCGATGTGGTTTTTAGGGAGTATAATTATAATTATTCCCTATTCGGTATTTATATTAGAATCTCATCTTTCCCCCTTTATATTACTATCACAAACCAGGGGTGGCTCCCCCTACCCTCCTATATTGGTTATCAATTTCTTTTGGGGTGTTTGGGGCACCATCTCTTGGTGATTCTTGATATTTTTCTCCCTATGGTGGCCTTCATTCCTATCCCCCTCCTCTCCCTCTAAATTTGGTTCTCCCTATTATGTATTTGAGTTATGATTCCATCGAAGAATGGTGGAATTATCCTAAGATGATGGGACTTCCATAAAACCTAGATAGAGGAATTCTTGATACTATTAGTGCATTTTTTTCTCCCATCATTTTGATGTATGTATGTTATAGTGTTTTTTTCAAGATTTTTGAATAAAATTAAGTTGTTTACCCTATTTTTGGTTTTTATTGATAGGTATATTGAATTGGTTAGTGTCACAAGCATGGAATAGACCTTATAAGGATGGTTGGTCTCATTTTAGGTGTGATGAGAGCACTTGGTTGATAACTAAGCATTTATTCCTAAGATAATTAACTTGGTTAATTAATTTTAAGTTGTTAACTAATTTTAATTTGATTATAATTAATTAAGTTGATTGTTATAACAACCTAGGATTTTCATACATATATAGTATATCTTTTTAGATGGATATTCAATATATTACATAGACACACATCTTAGGACCAAAATATTTTAGTTTCTTTGTATATTAGGTACACAATCTTATAATTTTTTAAAATATCTTTAACATATCCCATAATTATCTTCCCCTTTAGTATAAATATACCCTACTTAAAAACTTTCTTCATAACCTAGGTAAAGGAAACAAAAGAAATGGTGATCTCAGATGCTTTGTAAGGGTAAAAAAGGGACATACATAAGCATAACATGAACATAAGGGTATTAGAACATGAGAATAGCATTTGAAAACCATACCCTACATATCAAAGATCATAAGATTTAGTCATGACATAAATATTGGTAGTTCATAAGACATGAATCATAAGGAAAGAAAATTAAATGATCCAAGAGAGAATAACATTGGTAGAAGACATGGAATTGTGGGATACACGTCAGCTTATAACATTTTGAATATGTATAAATTGATATAGGCTCATTCATTATATTAAGGATAAGAAATTAGTACCTTTCATAAACTTAAGTACGTGAAGCTAGGTCTACGCATAACATTATGGACATGAAAGATAGATCCACGCATAATACTATTAACATGTAATCAGGTTCAGTCAAAACATTATGAACTTGTAATCAGGTTCATATATAACATTATGAACATGTAATCAGGTTCACAAATAAAAATGAAAACATGTAATTAGGTTCACACATAACATATTTACTCATTAGTTATCCATATTTACCCAATGAATTGAAGGGAGATATATATCCCACCCATCTCATAATTAAAATCATACATATGTGTCCCACAAGATCATAAAACGTTCCTCATATAATAACCAATGAAATTAAATGGGTTTCATAAATATTTTATCATATCATAACCTATGGAAAAGAGACAAGTTTCATAATTATTTCATTAATTTATGATATCATAACTCGTGAAAAGAAGTGGGTTTCATAAGAATGGTATAACCCATGCAAGATAAATGGGTTTCAAAAATATATTGTTATGATAAACCATTTAGAGAAATAATAATAATGCTATCCCAGGTTTATATCCCCAAAAAAGCATAAGTTGCATCGAAGGATATCATCTTAGATGGATAATGATTTCTAAAGATCACTTGAAACATTTCTTTTGGAAACTAACTTTTATTTTAAAAATAACTTTTTAAAACTAAAAATTCATAAAACTTTTTAAAAATAATTTTATTTTAAAATATCCTTGAAAACCTATAAATTAATCTTAAAATTAAATAATATCGAGAAAGTGGAGAATTTTTTTCACATCATACATGTTAAAACAAATTTTTATTTCACTTTTTCAATAAAATCCAATAGGGAATTGTTTAGAAAATGACATGAATATTCCTTTAAAAAATTTAAAAAAACAAACATGGTTAAAATTTTATCTAATAATTCATTTTAAAAATGTTAAAAATATTTTTATAAACCATAGTCTTAGAAGAAAAAGTTTTTTCATCCGATTATAGAAATAAATATTATTTTTCTTAAAAACATTTTATCAATTATTTTAAGTATCAAACAGTGGTAAAATGGTACTCTTACTTTAAAATATAATTAATGACCTAAGGATAATAAAATTAATGATAATTATTGAGATTTATATCATGATATTTCAACATATGATACTTAATCATAAATAATCTTGATAAACAATGAGATTGTAACATAAATCCATTACCACTTTGGTAATCATTTGAAACATAATCACCATGAAAGATATATCCAAAAATAGATATGTAATCACCATAATTTTTTTTATAATAATAATAAAATATATTCATAGGTATTATATACACCATATAAAATAAATATGTTGTGTATATGGCACGTGTCTCACAAAGGTAAAAAGTGAGACATAAATCCCTTAGCACTTTAGTAATATTTTTGAACCTTAAGCCAAAATAAAAAAAATGAAATGAAAATTTAAATATAATTATAAGAATTAGATTTGTGATTTAACATTTAAAAGGTAAAATATATACACTACAAAAAAGAAATAAGTGGTGAATTTTCATATGTCTCCTGAAAATAAAAGAGAGGCTAGAAATCTATTACCTTAAGTCTCGACTTCCTTTATACAAGTTAGATACTATTTTTTAATAAATATAAGTTTATTATACATCTATTATATAAACAAAATTGTATATACTATACCATATATAATTTAATTATGTACATTCATTAACCGTTTATTTCCAATTCATTGTTAAAATCATAATTTGGTTAATAACTGCTTTTTTGGTATATGTTTTGATTTGTTATTTTCAGTAATATTACTTTAATCATGGATCCATAATATAAAGAATAATAATAATTAAATAATTATAATTTTTATACATCAATTATAATTTTAAGTCCAATAATGAATGTTTATTTTGAGAAATGAAGTATGTTATAATAATAGAGAAGGTAGGTCATACGTACGCATGAGTAACATTTTCATTTTTTAATGATCATTATGGAAAGGTGTTAAGTAATATTTTATATTTATAGAACTATAATAATATCATAAATAACATATTATTACTTTAATTTTACTTATAAATATCATCCATTTATTTTTGGTGATGAAAAGGGATAGTCGCATCACTTCATGAAGGTGGTAGTCTACATGCACACGAACGATGTTATCATCTTTTAGTGTGTTAAAAGGTAATAAATAAAATGATATATTATATTTTAATAATGATAAATATTAAATTAATAGAATATTTATTTCATATATATCATATATATTCATTAAATATATC
The DNA here is from genome assembly GCA_963277665.1 of Viscum album. NCBI lineage: Eukaryota > Viridiplantae > Streptophyta > Magnoliopsida > Santalales > Viscaceae > Viscum > Viscum album. Next base: position 1,935,002,422 of record OY728132.1, read on the forward strand.
ATTATTTTCTTCTATTTAAATCATTAGTGAAAAAATGAATCACATCGCTTCGTGAGGTAGTAGTTCATCGTACACACAAGTGACGTTATCATTTCTTTTAAATAATGGAAAATAAAAAATTTATATATAATATAATTAATAAAAAGGTATAATTATATTATAAATATCACATATATACTTTAGTTCCATTATTATACCCAATCGTGATAGGTGGTAAAAAAACAAATGACATCGGTTCATGTGAACGTAGTTTGTTGTACAGATGAATGATGATTTCATAACCCATTTGATGGAAGTGGGGATAGTTTTAGGTCATGAAAAAAACATGAAAAATATAATTATATGTAATATACTGATTTTATTATATCTTCATGGATAAATTATAATTGAAGGACATAGGGGAAGAAATAAAATAAAAATGATCATTGAAGAACTTTACCTCTTTTTTGAGTAACCTCTTTATGTTTTCACTAAAAGTATTCCTAGTTTGGATTTATAAAAAAATAAGGCTAATAGGATGAGAGGATTAAATTTGGTAACTTTTTTTTAGTTATTATACAAACCAAAAGGCTTTAAAGGTGTGAAGAGGAGAAAAGGGAATGTGTCCTTTTATAAGTGAGGTGAGTGGCACACTAGTAATTTTCTGAAAAGAAAAAGGTTTACCCACGTTTTTCACATGTCAAAAGGCTCCAAAATGGATTATTATAGATAATTAGTCATAATAGGGTCTAAATATATCAATAAATGATATTTTATACAATTTTTTAAGTCATTTTAACCTATGAATTTTTAGTTTAACTCCCAGTAAAGTCGTTTTAAACTTAAGCACAGTAATTAATTTTTCCTGTTTTCACTATTCATTTTAGTTAAAATTTAATTTTACCGTATTAGATAATATAAATTATTATTATTACAAATATTCAATCCATTTTACCAATTTCCATTCATATAAGTGGAATGTTTTAATTAAAAATTAATCTCGTAGACGTGAGAGAAAGTGGGTTTTTGAAAGAGAAAATGTTCAAAAGTTTACAATGTTTTTATATAAAAGTTCAATATGAAAAGTATTCCGGTAAAATAAATTGGATTAATAGATATAAAACTATATAAATTTTAATTTTAAATCAATTTAAAATGTAATTTAACTTTATAAATAATTTAAATTTAAATCCAGTTTTTAAAATGCATAATTTTTTACTATTCATCAAAAAAAGATACTTTCCATAAAATTATAAAAAAACTCACACAAAGTTAATTTTGACATACCTATTTAAAAAATATATATATATTTCCAAATTAATTTTCTAAAATTTTCAAAAATTAATTTTAAAATAAGTGTGTTGAAGGTGATGAAAATGGTTTTAGAAAAATACAGTTTTAAGTGTAAAATTAGATTTAATCTTATATCTTATATTCAAAACACATATGATGAATATTGAAAAAAACAATTATTGAATATATAATATATTAATTTCATCTAAATCATTCACCAAAAAATATTTTATTAATTTATTGAGGTAAAGCACATTTTTTCATAAAAATATTGTTTGCAGAAAAAAGATTTCCTTTATTTTCAAATAGTTTTTATTTTTATTTCTAATTAATTGGTCACCAAATAAATTATTTTATATACATGTGTAAACCATATAATTTCATAATTTATTTAATAATATTCATACCCACCATTCCAACATCTTGATTATAACTATCATAATAATATTTTAATAGTATGTCATATTTCATTTAAACTCAGTGTGGGTGTAACGTAAGCTAAACTTGGTGTTGCGTGTAATGAAATATAAACTCAGTGTTGAATGTAATGTAAATTATCAAAAATATTAAATTCATTTTTAAAAAATATTTCATGATGGTTTGTTACATTCTACCCCCCTTTAATTGAATTTCTTCCTCAAAATTCATCTTAGTCATCAAAGGTTTAACATTTGAAAATTTCTTCATAGAAACCCACATCATAAAAAGGTTTAATAAAAAATAATCATTATTAATAGAAATATATGTTCTAAAGTCATCTAGAATAAAACATATGAGGTTTTTAAATAGGATAACATAGATGGTAAGTGAAAACATGGACATAGAAGAGAAAACTAACACCCAAATACAAAAGGATAGTGATAGAGAATATAGTCAAGAAAAATTTAACGACAACAAATCCATAAAACAAGGAGGTGTGGAAAAGTTCATTGATAACATCAAAAATTATGATAACAGGACAAAATTTTATTTCAATATCCATTTCTTAATGTTGAGGAATTTCTTTTCCATCTATACATAGAATATATGAAAATGTACTTACTTTATATCTTTTTATTTCATAGGAACAATTTTATCCTTTAGTTTTCCCTTGATCAATTTTTACTTCATATATTACTATAAGAGATTAATTTTTCAGGTATGGATCATTAAATAATATCCACAACGGAATTATAATTCATTTTATCTATCTCTAATAAGAAAAGGTTAGCAATGGTTATCCAATATGGATAAATATTCATATGGTGAAGTAATATATTAATCTATAAAACCTCATCCAAAGTTAAACTTAATCCATTCCATAAATGGATAACCTTATAAACCTTAAAAAATTAAAAATTTATAAATAAGGTCACTAAATATCTCAAAATAAACTTAACATTAATCTCCCATATATCATAAAGTAGCTCTTGATTATCACATACCAAACATGTGAATACCTTCACTATGTATTCTCTTAAAACATGGTAATAACCTAAATTACCATATCACCTTACTGAAAACATAAATTATTCCTCATTCCTTACGTAAAACATATATTATTGGATATATTCCTAAAATCCAAAAATATTTTAAACTCCACCAAGGATAGCATAAACCAGTTTGTTAAAAAATCATTAATTAATTCAGAGGTAATTAGTACTATCCAATTTACTTAATCATATACAATATATATTTATCCCATCATAATTATCTCAACATATATATAATATTAAGGTTTATATTCCCTTAATAAAAATATAACCTCTCCATTAAATCACTTTTCTAGTCCATCAATACCATTTAACACATTTTTTCAAATCCTTAACGAAAAAATTATACCAAACAATCCTTATATATTTCATTATTCATATAAAATGATCTTTAAATTATAATACATTAATACTTTAATCATACAACTTCCTTCTCAAACTATTAACTAGGCTTTACCAACTTATTCCTTAATACCTCTTTTAGTTTATATGTCATTCGTAGTCTCTTCACTAAATAGAAAAACCATTACTCATGCAACCATGTTTATTCTCTTCATGGGTCATCCCCTTAGTACATATATTTTCATATTTCCCGTAAATTTCACATTTAAAACACTTAAAAATTGATGATAACTAATGGATACCATTATTCTCGTCCATTTTTTTAATTGAACATTTCTTTTTTACATTGTAGTTACTTGCTTTGTGTCCTTATTTTCCATGCCCAAAACATATTATTATCCCTCTGAGACATTCCCTTGAGTGCTTCTTCCCATATTCTTGACATATAGGAAACAAAATCTTCTTAAAACCATAGTCTCCACAACCTAAACTCTTAGGGAAATCTATCTGTGTCTTCTTTGTTGAGTCTAAGAGTTTTTTAATGTGAACATCATTAATCATGTTTCATGATATATGATTAGGTATAATCATAACATTCATTAATCCGGTCATCATTCCATTTGGATAATCAACATAAAGTTATCCATTACATTAAATGTTAACCAAGTTATTTCTAGTTCATACTATTGACTAAAACCAAAAATCATAGTTTGTACAACAATAATCATAATGTAGAACCACATAATCATGAAAAAACACTTATAAGATGCCGAAATCATAAAACATAATTTTTAATCTATTACACCTTAGGTTTATACTAGGTCATTCATAGTAATCGTCTATTTAAATCCTTCATAATGGTTTATAAAGAGTTTGTGAATTTCAAAATCATATCCCCCATGAGTGTCAAACCTGGTGTGCAGTAAGGCATATTTTCATGCACCAGGTGATGATCGAGTCCAGATCAATATGCCCTTTTTGGAGCTATTACTCCTAGTTACACCTATTTCATAGTGATATCCAATTGTAGTATCCATAAAGGGATCTAATTTATTATAAATCACTTTTTCTATCCTTTAAAAAAATTCCAGGATATTTTCCTATACTTTGAATCATCCTTAGACGTATCCTTAGATACATCCCTAGACACATACTTATAAATATATCTATGGATATCACTCAAGTTTTCTCATCATAGTTTCCAAAGGTTAAATAAACCTTTCCTTTGAGACCAACTATAAAGACCCGGGATTTTCATACATAGATATTACATATTTTAGATGAATATTCATTACATTGCACAAACACACACCTAAAGACCATGATATTTTATTGTCTTTGGAGACTAGGTACAAAATATTCTAGTTAGTTGAAATATATTCCAAAAGTATCATAAATATCTTCCCCTTTAGTACAAACATACCCTACTTAAAACCTTCCCTTATAACTTGGGAAAGGGAAATATAAGAAAGGGTGAGATCATATGCTCAATAAGGGTAAACATGGGAGATACGTAAGCATAACAAGAATATAAGGGTAAGAGAAAATGATCAAAAAATTTGAAAATAACACCCTTAATTTCAAAGATAATAATCTTTAGTCTTGGAATAAATATCAAAGTTCAGAAGACATGAATTGTAAGGAAATTGAATGACATGAGCTAAGAGAGCATAGCGTTGGCATATGATATGGAATTTTGCCATACACATCAACTTATAACATTATAAACATATATAAATGGATATAGGTTCATTCATTAAGTTAAGGATGTGAATAAGGCCCTCTCATAAACTTATATACATGAAACTAGGTCCACACATAATATTATGGACATGAAATATTTTTTCATGCATAACACTATGAACATGTAATCAGGTTCATGCAAAACATTATGAACATGTAATCAGGTTCACACATAACATTTTAAACATATAATTAGTTTCATGAATAATAAATTTTCTCATGATTTATCCATAATATCATAACCCATGAAATGAAATGTGTTTCATAAACATTTAATCATATTATAACCTATTAAAAAGAAACAAGTTTTGTAATCATTTCATCAATTTGTCATAGAATAACCTGTGAAAGGAAGAGAGTTTCATAATAATGGCATAACCTGTGGAAGATAAGCAGGTTTCATAAACAAATTTTCATGATTAACCATTAAAAAATATAATAAGAATGGTATCCTTGGTTCATATCACCAGAAAAACATCAGTTACATCAAAGGATATCATTTTATAAGTATAATTATTTTGAAATATCACTTGGAAAATTTCTTGAGGAAAATAACTTTTCTTTGAAAATCCCTTTTTAAAACTAAAAACTCATAAAAAAATTAAAAACAATAATATTTTAAAATAACCATGAAAACATATAAATTTATATTCATATAAAATAATGTTCATGACGACAAAAAATTCCCTTCATGTTGTATATGTTAAAACAAATATTCCTTTCACATTTTTTTATAAAATTCAAACAAGAATTTTTTGGAAAATTAAATGAAGACTAATTTTAAAAAATTTGTAAAAAAATAAAAAGTGGGTAAAAATTATTTAATATTTAATTTTAATAATGTTAAAAACGTTTTTTAAAACATTTTTATAAAATATGGTTTTGGAAGAAAATGGGTTTTTGACCGAAGAGATAAATAAAGATGATTTTTATTAAAAACATTTTCTCATTTATTTTATGTTTCAAAGAGTGGGAAAATGGTAATATTACTTGAAAATATCATGGACAATCAGAGGATATGAAATTTTAAGAAAATTATTGTGTGGTAGATCATAATATTTCAACATATGAGACTTAATCATAAACAATACTAATAAACAATGAGATTGTAACATAAATCCATTACCACTTTGGTAATCATTTGAATCATAATGCCCACGAAAGATATCATAAAATGGATATTTAATCCCAATAATTTTCAAGATAATAATCATAAAATATATATTCATGTTCATTATATGTACCACATTAAATAAATAGGTGGTGAATATGGAATGTATCTTACAAAAGTAAAAAGTGAGACAGAAATCCCTTACCACTTTAGTAATCTTTTGAATCATAAGCAACAATATAGAATAAAATAAAATTGAACATTAAATATCATTAAAATGAGGATATTAATGATATAAAATTTTAAATGTGTAGTATATACACCACAAAAAAAATGATCAGTGAATTTATATATGTATCCGAGAAATAAAAGGGCAACTAGAATTCCCTTACCTTAAGTCTCGACTTCTTTGTACACATTAGAACATCTTATATAATAAATTTATGTTTATTATAGATCTATTTTTGAAACATAATTATATATATTATACCATATATTATTTACTTATGACCATTCATTACCTGTTTATTACCAATTCCTTATTAAAATCATGTTTCGAGTAATAACCATTATATTTTTCATATATGATTTGATTTGTTATTTTTGGTAATATTTATTTGATAATGGTTACATAATATAAATAATAATAATCATGAAATAATTATAATATTTATACATCATTTATAATTTTAATACCAATCATGAAATATTTTTTTGATAAATGAAGTATATTACGATCCTAGAGAAGGTATGTCATATGTACACATGTGTAACGTTTCCATTTTTCAAAAATCATTATGGAAAGGTGGTAAGTAATATTTTTTATTTATAGAATTATAATAATATCATAAATAATATATTATTCATTTAATTATGATTATACAAATAATCCATGTGTTTTTGTGTGAAAATAGATAGTCACATTGCTTCGTGAAGGCGGTAGTCCACACGTACATGAACAATGTTATCATATCTTAGTGAGTTAAAAGGAAATAAATAAAATGATATATTATATTTTCAGAATGATAAATATTTCATTAATATCAAATATATTCATTAAATATATCATTATTTTCTTCCATGTAAGGTGTTAGTGAAAAAATAATCACATCAGTTCGCCAGGTGGTAGTTTGTTGTACACATGAGCGACGTTATCGTTTCCCCTATCTAATGGTAAGTAAAAAAATTATATATTATATAATTAATAAATTTCTATAATTATGTTATAAATATCATATATTTACTTTATATCAATCATCACACCCAACCGTGAGATGTGGTAAAAAATGAATGACATCGGTTCACGAGGCGGTAGTCCACTGTACACATGAATGATGATTTTTTAACCCATTTTATAGAAGTGGGGATGGTCCTAGGTCATTAAAATAACATAAAAAATATTTAATTATATTTAATTTTATAATTTTATTGTATCTCCATGTCTAAATAATAATTTAAGGAGGTGGAGGAAGAAATAAAATAAAAACACTCATTGAAGAACGTTACCTCTTCTTTGGGTAACCTCTGTAGGTTTCCACCAAAATACTTTAAAGGTTGTATTTTTAACCAAAATAAGTCTTATACGATGAGAGGAGGTGATTTGGGAAGTTATTTTTTTGTTATTTTCCAAACCAAAAGTTTTTAATGTATAACGACTCATACTTCACATACATGGTTATTACTTCAAAAATTGAAACATACTTATTACAACATATAACAAAACCATGAAAGGACCATATAGGTATAGTGTCTTTAGAAACTGGGAAACATAAACAACTGGTTCATAAAATCAACTACATTGTCTTCCGTTTATTTCATCATATCTAGAGTCCCTTTTTAGAATATCCTACTTAATATCCTTCTTCCTGACCTAGGGAAAAGAAAACATACAAAAGGGTGAGCTCAAATGCTCAGTAAGGGTAAACAAAAGAAATATCAGTCATATCATATTCATAAGAACATAACATTTTGAAAATCTTAACCTGCAAAAGAGGTCATAATATCATGTCATGGGACAAATCATAGTAATGAAAAGTAATCCCAAATAATCATAACTTAAAACATGAAACTTTGTTTCATACACACATAATCATAGAAAATCATTTCATATTAGTCAAGGCTCATTACCAAGACTATCATAGAGGAAAAAGTCCATTACTGAACCGAGTTCACTCCTCGTTCCAGTCCTATATCACTGAACCGATTTAACTTGTCGTTTCAGCCATGTCTATCTCATGAGATATAAATCGTTACCCAATGCATTGGAGGGAGATATAGGTCCCACCCATCTCATAATGAAACCATTCTTATATGTTCCACAAAATCATAAATCATACATCATAGCATAACCCATGTAATAAAAATGGGATTCTTAAACATCATGCCATCATAACATAACCCATATAAGATAAAAGGACATCATAAAATTAATTCCATCATAAAACAATCACATCAACGTAAAAATAGGGATAGAAACATCACCCTATTTTATCTTAGATGGAAAATAATTTTGATAAAACACTTGAACTCCATTCTTGAGGAAAATATCCTTTCTACTTCAAAAACATTTTTCCTTTCTTAACATGTCATACAATTTTAAACTAAAATAAGTTGATTAAAAATAATCTTGAAAATTTGTAAAGGAAGCTTCTTGTAAATAATGTTCTAAAAATCCATTAATGACGTATAAGTTAAAATAACATTCTTCTCATACTTTGGCCAAAAAAAGTCAAAAAGTACCTCGTACGAAAAACGACAAAAGATTCCTTTAATATATTTTAATAAAAACTCACTGAAGGGTAAAATTGGATTTAAAAAATTGTAGGAGGATGGAAATAATATTACATATTGAGGAGAAATGGATTTGGATGATAAATACACCCCAATAAATACCAAAGTATAAACAATTTCGGATAAAAATGAGATGGTGAGATTTTCCCTTACCTTAGGTCCGATAAGCTTCGTATGAATCCAAACCTCCTGTAATATGGTTTAAATAATGTTAATTGGCTTATTACTGAATCATATTAATTGTTATGATATCATATATGGTCATATTTGTATCTTCTTAGTAGTAATATTTCATTGTTACTTGTTATTCGGGTGTTTATTGCTTTATGTTCTTATGCGTGTTTTGTCGAATAAATTCTTATTCCTCTTTATAGGATATAGATACATCATTTAAAGGATGTTATTAGTGTAATATATATCATATTAATTCATTAATTTCATTTATATAATCATTATTAAATGAAGATCATATAGAACGAGTCGCATCACATCGTGGAGACGGTAGGACGTACGTACGCACGAGCGATGATATCATTCCCATGACTGTGGAATTGTATTGAAGTGTATGTATAATATTTCAGAATCAATAACACTTTACAATAATAATATATAGTTATTTATTTACACCATTATACCCATCCAAGTAAGGTGGTGGTGGAAAACATATTACACCACGGCGTGGAGACGGTATTCCTTACGTACGCATGCGCGGTGATTTTGTTTTTCGTAGGATGGATAAGAGGTGAAATAGGTTTGTTTAATATTTATAATAACACATCAGTATATAAGTGATACTGATGTTATTACCTCATAATGAAACAACTAAAGAAGAGGGAGTAGAAGAAGAATGGAACTTGAAGAAAACGGTAGAAGGTATTATCTCTTCTTCGAAGTTCCTCCTTTAAACTTTCTCTTAGGGCACTAGAGTTGGTTTTTTGAGAAGACCAGTACCTCTAGTAGGTTTCTAAGGAAGTTTGGAAGTGAAATGGGTAGGGTTTGGCCGATCTTGAAGGCTCAAAGTGGTGTTAGGAGGAGAGGGATGAGGTGCCCTTTTATAAGGGAGGAGAGGGGCACCTTTGGAAAGTGTGAAAATATTATTTTATTATAAACTTATCTTCAGTTTCAAAAGGTCAAAAAATCATTAAAGATAAATATATAAGGACTAATGGTCGAAATAAAATCATCCAATCAGAATTGGACATGTTTTGGAAAATATTTTAATCATTATAATCTTATTTATTTAAATAATTTATTAATGAGGTAAATACTGCATCATTATTGTGTCATAAATAATTTAATTTATTTGATGTCTAAAAATTATAAAAAAAATACCAACATGTAGGAAATATTTTTATCATTCCAATTAATTTTTATAGTCAAAAATATAATTTATATAGTCCCTTATAAAAATTAATTACTAAAGGATTTTTGTTAATGCCAATTTTGCCTTTACATTAAATTAATTAATCTAATGTGTCATTTTCTTTCATAAGTGGCTCTATGGGGTCCCAAAATCGACCCAAGGATGACCATGGTAGGATATTACTCATCCAATAAATTTTGGACAATTGTTAAGGTAATTTTGAATTATTATAATTTTCTTTTAACCTTGAATTACCCTATTTACTTTTAACCGTGGTAAATAAAAGTAAAAAGTTACTATTCACCAAAAATTATTTTTATCTAATTGAGCCACATTTAACTCCTTGATATTAATCGTGTCTCTCAGATTTTTGAAATTCAACTCACAGAATTGGGGAAATTAAGTTTTATGAACAATTGCAAAAGCTCCTAAGAGGTGGGTAAAAGACGGTGAAAAGTTCAATACAATTTTTATAAATTTAAAATTATTATAAAATGACTCCAATTAATTTCATTGAACTTATATAATTATTATGTATCTATTTTGACCTAAAATAAATTTAAATCAAATAAATGATTATTTAAATAAAAAGTTTGTTTTAACCAAAAACTCAGTGTTTTCACTATTCATCAAAAATTGAATTTTTTCAGAAAAATACCAAAAATTCAGCCTAAGATATATTTGATATTCTAAATTAAAAAATGATGTCTATTTTTTCAAATTCAAAACATAGAAATGTAATTAATTAATTTTAAATGTAATTCCCGTTATCAAAACAAATAGCGTGTTTTTAAGAAACAATAACTATCGAAAGATCATCACCTGTTTATGTCCAATTTCAAAGTGAAATTAATTCCAATGACCAAAATTGAATTAAATGGTAAAAATATATTCTAATTACACTTTAAAACCAATTAAAAAGATAATCTATCCATATAAATAATTATGATGAAAAAATTTGTTTTTAATTAAAATATAGTGTTTTTTTACTATTCATCAAAATACGAATGTTATAATAATAATATGAAAATTTTATCCAAAGTAAATTTTTATATCCTGATTCTAAAAAAGAATTTTATTTTGTCAAATTGAACTTATAAACATGTCAAAAAATATATTTAAAATTTGTGTTCCATCAAACGGCGGTAAAACTGCATTTTTTTTAAAATACTTCTTTTATTCGAAAAACTGATTTTGTTTTCATACCTCATTCTAGAAAATGTGTAAGACTATTTATAATGTTATAAAATTTAAAATTCAGCTAATACTATTCATAATGGATAGTTCATAATATTATAATAATATATCATTGTTTAGTGGAACTCGGTATTGCGTACTACACACGCTATCAAGGAAGGTCGCGATTGCGTGTAACACAAGCCAAGCTAGTGTTGTGTGCAGTGAAAGATTCCTTTGTGTATAACATAATACATAAAAAAATATAATTCTCATAAAATATCAGGGTGTTACATTCTACCCCCCTTAAAATGAATTTCTCCCTCAAAATTCGTCACTTCGTAACAAACAGATGAGGATACCTCTCCCTCATCATATCCTCAACCTCCCATGTAGCTTCTTCTAATTGGTGGTTCCTCCATAAAACTTTCACCAAGCAGGTGGTCTTGTTCCATAGAACTTTTTCGCTATGATCCAGAATCTCTATCAGCTATTCTTCATAAGAAAGATCTTGCTCCAGCAGTACAACTTCTGAGCTTAGTACATGTGAAGGATCGGGTATGTACTTTCTCAAGATAAATACGTGGAACACATCATGAACTTGAGAGAGATTCGGTGGAAGCGCCAATCGATAAGCTACCTTCCCAACACGATCTAGTATTTCGAAAGGACCGATATACCTAGGGCTCAGCTTTCCCTTCTTCCCAAATCTCATTACTCTCTTCCAATGAGATATGCGTAAGAACACTTTATCACCCACTTCAAACTCTAGGTCTTATCTTCAGTTGTCGGAATAACTTTTTTGTCGACTCTGAGCTGCTCTTATGTGTTGTTGAATAGATCAGACTTTTTCTGCCATCTCATCAACAAGATCAGGTCCTAATAGCTTTCTTTCCCCAACTTCATCCCTGCAAGTTGGAGTTCTGCATTTCTTTCCATAGAGAGCTTCATAAGGATCCATCTGAATACTGGAGTGAAAGCTATTATTATAGGAAAATTGTACCAAAGGTAGGTGTTGATCCCAACCACCTTTGAAATCCATAGAGAAAGATCTTAACATGTCTTATAGAGCTTGAATTGTCCTCTCAAACTGACCGTCTGTTTGAGGATGATAAGCAGTTCTGAAACTCAACTCTGTATCTAGAGTATGCTGAAGACTTTTCCAGAACTTCGAGGTAAACCTCGTATCCCGATCAGATATAATGGAAAGTGGTACTCCATGAAATCTTACCACTTCCTTTACATATATCCTGGAAAGTTGATCCAGAGATAAATCTTCCCTAATAGCAATGAAGTGTGCCGACTTCGTAAGACGATCAACTATAACCCAGATAGCATTATTAATTTTGGATGTTTTAGGAAGTCCAGTGACAAAGTCCATAGTGATGTTTTCCCATTTCCATTTTGGTATGGGTAATGGTTGTAACATCCCTTTAGACTTCTATCTCTCAGCTTTAACTTGCTGACAAACCAAGCATCGAGAGACATATTCAACCACATCTCTTTTCAGGCCATCCCACCAGAAGTACTCTTTCAAGTCCCTATACATCTTTGTGCTTCCAGGATGAATAGAAAATGAAGAGCTATGAGATTCATCCAGCAACTCCTTCTTTAATTCAGGGATTAGAGAAACACAAACCCAATACTTGTACCTTATTATCCCATCATGATCAAGGTTGAATTCAGGAACATTTCTCACCTTCTTTTGTAACTCTACATCTTCTTTTTGTGCCTCTTTAATCTTCACATGTATAGATGGTTGTACATTCATTTGAGAAAGATAAGATTTTTCCCCTTCCATTATAATTCCAAGATCCATCCTTTGTAAATCCATAAATATCAGATCTTTTGTGATCCTCATCATAGATAAGCTAGCATGGTCTTCTCGACTTAATGCGTCTGCCACCTTGTTTGCTTTCCCAGGGTGGTAATGAATTAAGCAGTCGTAACCCTTAATCAGCTCCAACCATCTTCTTTGGTGCATATTCAGCTCCTTTTGTGTGAAAATATACTTTAAACTTTTGTGATCAGTATAAATATCACACCTTTCACCATAAAGATAATGCCTCCAAATATTTAATGCAAATATTACCATAGCTAACTCCAAATCATGAGTTTGGTAATTTTGATCATGAATTTTCAATGGTCGTGAGGCATAAGCTATCACCATATCGTTTTGCATGAGAAAACACCCCAATACCTTCTTGGATGCGTCACTGTAGATCACAAACCTTTCTCCACTACAAGGCAGTGTGAGCACAGGTGCACTGGATAACCTTCTTTTCAATTCCTTGAAATTTTCTTCACACGCCTCCGTCCACACGAACTTAACTCCTTTTTGAGTCAACCTAGTGAGTGGATTAGATAATAATGAAAAATCTTTCACAAAACGTCGATAATATCCAGCCAAACCAAGAAAAATTCGGATCTCAGTTATTGTTGTTGGTCTCGACCATCTTTCGTTAACCTCTATTTTTGCTGGATCCACAGATATCCCCTCTTTTGAGATTATGTGACCCAAAAATGCAACTTTTTGAAGCCAAAATTAACACTTGGTAAATTTGGCATAAAGCTTGTCCTTTATCAAGGTCTTCAATACAATTCTCAAGTGATCTTCATGTTCTTCCTTTCTCTTTGAATAGAGAAGAATATTTTTTATAAAGACTACCACAAACTGATCAAGATAGTCTCTAAAGACTCTATTCATCAGATCCATGAAGATAGCAGGGGAATTAGTAAGACCAAATGGCATCACTATAAATCCATAGTGTCTATACCTTGTACGGAAATTCGTCTTTGGTATATCCTCTCTTTTGACCCTTAATTGATGATACCCTAAACGAAGATCAATCTTGGAAAAGTATTGAGCTCCGTGTAATTGGTCAAATAAGTCATCAATGCGCGGGAGAGGATATTTGTTCTTGATTGTGATCTGGTTAAGTTCTCGATAATCAATGAAGAGTCTCATTGATCCATATTTCTTCTTAATAAAAAGAACAGGTGCTCCCGAAGGTGACGCACTAGGGCATATGAATCCTTTATCAAGATTCTCTTGGAGTTGCTTCTTCAATCCCTGCAACTCAATTGGGGCCATTCTATAAGGTGTCTTTGAAATAGGAAAAGCACCCAGTACGAGTTCTATTGAAAACTCAACTTCACGATTTGGTGGAAGACCCGAAAATTACTCTAGAAATACATCATCAAACTCCCGTACAATGGGAATATTCTTAATCGTGAGTTTCTCACCAACCATTTGAGATAAATAACCTTCATTTATTGGAATCAAGACCCATAAGATGGAAGAAATTTCCTCTGGAAGGTTATATTCATCCTCACATCGATAGACGATCATAGATTGATCTGGAATATTAAATGTGATTTCCCTTATTTGGAAATTGGTATGAGATCCTTATAAAGAAAGTCAATCCATTCCAAGAATCACATCAAATTCCACTATAGGAAGGATCACAAGATTTGCAGGAAGCACTTTCTCACTAACTTCAATCAGAGAAGAATTATAAACTTTTTATTTGACCGTTGTGCCATTAGGAGTTGTCACAACTAACTCAACATCTAATTGTTGAGGTAATACGGAGATACCCTTAGAAAATTCTTCAGAAATAAAAGAGTGGGTGGATCCAGAATCAAATAAAACATTTGCTACTTTAGAGTGGATGGTAAGTGTACCTTTCACCACTTCGTTATCATACTCCACATCACCAATTGTAATTGCATGTGACTTTCCTTTATCTTTGGCCTTAAGAGTTTGTTGGCGTCTATCATCATCAACAACCCTTGGATTTGGGCATTGATTGGCATAATGCCCCATCTCTTTGCACTTGAAACATTGAAGTGTAGGAGGTTCATTATGTGTATCCCTTTCTTTGTTCGCATCATTAGACATCTTATTCCCATTATTTTGACATTCAACTTTCCGATGACCTTCTTTTACACACTTAAAACATTTTCTTGTCCCTTTAAGACAATTCCCTCCATGTTTCTTTCCACAATTTGAGCATAAAGGAAAACTCATCTTCTTTTCAGTGTGGTCTTTATATTTTCCTTTGAATTCCATTTTCCTCTTCTTATCAAACCCATATGACTGATGGGTTACTTCAATCTCCATCTCAACCTTGAGAGAACATAGAACAATTCCATCATAGCTATTGAAGTCCCTTATGGCTAATGCCCTTCGAAGACTTGGTTTTAATCCACTAAAGAATCGATCGATTTTACTCTCAGGTTGGATAATAATTCAGGAAGCATACCTTGCAAGTCTTGTAAAATTAGATTCTTAGGTACCAACTGATTCATCATCCTTTTGCTTCAGTTCAAGAAACTCTTTCTCCATCTTTGTTCGAAGAATACGAGGTAAGTACTTATTGAAAAATAAGTTCTTGAACTCTTCCCATTCCATGGACTCAATTTCATCTCTTTTCCTCGTATTCTTTATAATATTCCATCATTGATCAGCATCCCCTTCCAAATGATACACTGCTAAGATGACTTTGTCATGTTTAGAACATTGTAGAACTGAAAATATCTTTTCAGTGGTACTAATCCATTGTTCAGCTACTAATAGATCAGAAGACCCATTGAATGAAGGTGGACGCTGCCTCATGAAGGATTCAACAGAATGTTTATCCTTCCTTTGCTCGTTTGGAAGTCCTACATGGTTCATAGTTTGAGAAACTTGTGTGAGAATGGCTACAAGATTTTACATTCCAGCTCCCATAATATTTGGTTGCTCAGGGGGACAATCATTGCATTGCCCATCGCATTCAGCATTAACACGGTTCCTTCGGGTTCCAGCCATTGACTAAAACCAAGAAGCATAGTGTGATCAACACTAATCATAATAGGAAAACCATGTAATCAAGAATAAAATTCCACACTTAAGGTCTTATCATAGGTTTTTCATGGCCATTTCTAAAACACTAAGATTGTGTTCTATGCTTAGACTTATCCTTAGGGTTATTACTAAGGTTTTAACATCCTAGTTTCCAAAGGTTGACTATACCTTTCCTCTGATACCAACAATAACGACCCATAATTTACATACATGGTTATTACTTCAAAAATTGAAGCATACTTATTACAACATATACCAAAACCATTAAAGGACCCTATTGGTATAGTGTCTTTAGAAACTGGGAAACATAAACAACTGGTTCATAAAATTAACTACATTGTCTCTCGTTTATTTCATCATATCTAGAGTCCCTTTTTGGCATATCCTACTTAATATCCTTCTTCCTGACCTGGGGAAAAGAAAACATACAAAAGGGTGAGCTCAAATGCTTAGTAAGGGTAAAAAAAAGAAATATCAGTCATATCATATTCATAAGAACATAACATTTTGAAAATCTTAACCTGCAAAAGAGGTCATAATATCATGTCATGGGATAAATCATAGTAATGAAAAGTAATCCCGAATAATCATAACTTAAAACATGAAACTTTGTGGCATACACACATAATCATAGAAAATAATTTCATATTAGTCAAGGCACATTTCCAAGATCATCATAGAGGAAAAATTCAATTACTGAACCGAGTTCACTCCTCGTTCCAGTCCTGTATCACTAAACCGGTTTAACTTGCCATTCTAGCCATGTCTATATCATGAGATATAAATCATTACCCAATGCATTGGAGGGAGATATAGGTCCCACCCATCTCATAATGAAACCATTCTTATGTGTGCCACAAAATCATAAATCATACATCATAGCATAACCCATGTAATAAAAATGGGATTCTTAAACATCAGGTCATCATAACATAACCCATATAAGATAAAAGGACATCATAAAATTAATTCCATCATAAAACAATCACATTAATGTAAAAATAGGGATAGAAACAGTACCCTTTTTTATCTTAGATGGAAAATAATTTTGATAAAACACTTGAACTCCATTCTTGAGGAAAATATCCTTTCTACTTCAAAAACATTTTTCCTTTCTTAACATGTCATACAATTTTAAACTAAAAGAAGTTGGTTAAAAATAAACTTGAAAACTTGTAAAGGAAGCTTCTTGGAAATAATGTTCTAAAAATCCATTCATGCCATATAAGTTAAAAAAACATTCTTCTCGTACTTTGGCCGGAAAAGTCAAAAAGTACCTCGTAAGAAAAACGACAAAAGATTACTTTCATATATTTTACTAAGAACTCACTGAAGAGTAAAATTGGATTTAAAAAATTGTATTAGGATGGAAATAATATTACATATTGAGTAAACATGGATTTGGATGATAAATACACCCCAGTAAATACCAAAGTATAAACAATCTCGGATAAAAATGAGATTGTGAGATTTTCCCTTACCTTAGGTCTGATATGCTTCGTATAAATCCGAACCTCCTGTAATATGGTTTAAATAATGTTAATTGACTTATTACAGAATCATATTCATTATTATGATATCATATATGGTAATATTTGTATCTTCTTATTGGTAATATTTCATTGCTACTTGTTATTCGGGTGTTTATTGCTTTATGTTCTTATGCGTGTTTTGTTGAATAAATTTGTATTACTCTTTATAGGATATAGATACATCATTTATAGAATGGTATTAGTGTAATATATATCATATTCATTAATTCATTTCATTTATATAATCATTATTCAATGAAGATCATATATAACGAGTCGCATCACATCGTGGAGACGGTAGGTCGTACGTACGCACGAGCGATGATATCGTTCCCATGATTGTGGAATTGTATTGAAGTGTATGTATAATATTTCAGAATCAATACCATTTTAAAATAATCATATATAGTTATTTATTTACACCATTATACCCATCCAAGTAAGGTGGTGGTGGAAAACATATCACACCACGGCGTGGAGACGGTATTCCTTACGTACGCACGCGCGGTGATTTTGTTTTCCGTAGGATGGATAAGAGGTGAAATAGGGTTGTTTAATATTTATAATAACATATCAGTATATGAGGGATACTGATGTTATTACCTCATAATGAAACAAATAAAGAAGAGGGAGTAGAAGAATAATGGAACTTGAAGAAAACGGTAGAAGGTATTACCTCTTCTTCGAAGTGCCTCCTTTAAACTTTCTCTTAGGGCACTAGAGTTTGTCTTTTGAGAATACCAGTACCTCTATTAGGTTTCTAAGGAAGTGGATAAGTGAAATGGGCAGGGGTTGGCCGAGTATTAAGGCTCAAAGTGGTGTGAGGAGGAGAGGGAGGAGGTTCCCTTTTATAAGGTAGAAGAGGGGCACCTTTGGAAAGTGTGAAAATATTATTTTATTATAAACTTATCTTCGGTTTCAAAAGGTCCAAAAATCATTAAAGATGAAGATAAGATGACTCATGGTCGAAATAAAATCATCCAATCATAATTGGACATGTTTTGGAAAATATTTTAATCATTATAATCTTATTTATTTAAATAATTTATTAATCAGGTAAATACTGCATCATTATTGTGTCATAAATAATTTAATTTATTTGACGTCTAAAAATTATAAAAAAAATAACAACATGTACGAAATCTTTTTAGATTTCCAATTAATATTTATAGTCTAAAAGATAATTTATATATCCCCTTATAAAAATTAATTACTAAAGGATTTTTGTTAATGCCAATTTTTCCTTTACATTAAATTAATTAATCTAATGTGTCATTTTCTTTCATAAGTGGCTCCATGGGGTCCCAAAATCGACCCAAGTATGCATATGGTTGGTCATTACTCATCCAATAAGGTTTGGACAAGTGTTAAGGTAATTTTGAATTATTATAATTTTCTTTTAACCTTGAATTACCCTATTTACTTTTAACCGTGGTAAATAAAAGTAAAAAGTTACTATTCACCAAAAATTATTTTTATCTAATTGAACCACATTTTACTACTTGATATTAACCGTGTCTCTCAGATTTTCTAAATTAAACCCACAGAAGTGGTGAAATTAAGTTTTATGAACAATTGCAAAAGCTCCTAGGAGGTGGGTAAAAGACGGTGAAAAGTTCAATACAATTTTTATAAATTTAAAATTAATATAAAATGACTCCAATGAATTTCATTGAACTTATATAAGTATTATGTATATATTTTGACCTAAAATAAATTTAAATTAAATAAATGATTATTTAAATAAAAAGTCTGTTTTAACCAAAAACTCATTGTTTTCACTATTCATCAAAAATTGAAGTTTTTCAGAAAAATACCAAAAATTCAGCCTAAGCTATATTTGATATTAAGAATTCAAAAATGATGTCTATTTTTTCAAATTCAAAACATAGAAGTGTCATTAATTAATTTTAAATGTAATTCCTGTTATCAAAACAAATAGCGTGTTCTTAAGAAAAAATAACTATCAAAAGATCATCATTTTTTTATGTCCAATTTCAAAGTGAAATTAATTCCAATGACCAAAATTGGATTAAATGGTAAAAATATATTCTAATTACACTTTAAAACAAATTAAAAATATAATCTATCCATATAAATAATTGTGATGAAAAAAAGTTGTTTTTAATTAAAATATAGCGTGTTTTTACTATTCATCAAAATATGAAAGTTACTAGAATAATATGAAAATTTTGTCCAAAGTAAATTTTTATATCCTGATTCCAATGAAGAATTTTATTTTGTCAAATTGAAATTATAAACATGTCAAAAACTATATTTAAGAGGTGTGCGCCATCAAAAGGCGATAAAACTTCATTTTTTGAAAAATACTTCTTTTATCCGAAAAACTGATTTTGTTTTCATACCTCATTCTCGAAAATGTGCAAGATGATTTATAATGTTATAAAATTTAAAATTAAGTTAATACTATTCATAACGGCTAGTTCATAATATTATAATAATATATTGTTGTTTAGTGGAACTCAGTATTGCGTACTCCACACGCTATCAAGGAAGGTCGCGATTGCGTGTAACGCAAGCTAAGCTACTGTTGTGTGCAGTGAAATATTCCTTTGCATATAACATAATACATAAAAAAAAATACTTCTCATAAAATATCATGGTGTTACATAATGTGTTAATAGGAGAAGAGAATAGGTGTCCTTTTATAAATGAGGTGAGCGGCACACTTGTAATGTTTTGAAAAGAAAAAGTGTGCCCACATTTTAACATGACAAAAGGCTCCAAAATAGAGTATTATTAAGAATTAAAAATTATAGGGTATAAATATTTAAATAAAATAAATTTTAGACAATTTTTTAGGTCATTTTAACCATTATATTTTTAGTTTAACCCGTTGGTAAATCCATTTTTACTATAACCGCGGTAATTATTTTTTATTGTTTTCACAATTCATTTAGGTAAAAAATTAATTTGACATTATTAGATCATATAAATTATTATGATTCCAAATTTGGAATAAATTTTATCAAATTCAATTCACAAAATTGTAAAATTTTAATTTTAAATTAATCCCACATACGAGATGAGAAAGCGGGTATTTCAAAGAGAAAATATTCAAAAGTTTATAAAGTTTTTATATCAAAATTCAATATGAAAATGATTTCAATGAACTAAATTGGATTAATTGATATATAATTTTTCTAATTTTACTTTAAAATCAATTTAATATATAATTTACCATTATAAATAATTTAAATGAAAAGACATTTTTTAATTAAAACGCAATATTTTTCACTTTTCATGAAAAAAATATTTTTTTTAGAAAATTCTCAAAAAATAATCCTAAGATAACTTTGAGATGATTATTTAAAAAATTAAAATTATTTTTTCAAATAAATTTTTTAAAATTTTCAAAAATTAATTTTAAAATAGTTGTGTAAAAGGTGACAAAACTACTTTTTAGAAAAATATAGTTTGTAATCATAAAATTGGACTTGTTCCTATATATTTTATAAAAACATATAAGATGAATTTTAAACATTTTATTGAATATATAATATATTAAATTAAATAAAATAAAATAATTCACCAAAATTGATTATATTAATTTATTAAGGTAAAAAATGTTTGTGTGCGTAAAAATAGTTTTTCAGAAAAAGATTCCTTTTATTTTCGAATAATTTTTATTTTCATTTATAGTTAATTGGTCACTAAAGAATCCATTTTATATACATGTTTAAACCGTATATTTTCATAATTTATTTAATACTATTCATACCCTCTATTCTAATGGCTTGGGAATAACTTTCATAATAATATTTTAATAGTTTGTCACATTTAATTTAAACTCAGTGTTGCGTGTAACACAAGATAAACTCGATGATGTGTGTAATGAAAGATAAACTTGGTGTTGTGTATAACTCAAAATAATAAAAAGATTCAATTCATTTGAAAAAAATATTTCCCAAATTCTCAGATTGTTACATTCTACCCCCCTCAAAATGAATTTCTCCCTCAAAATTAATCTCGGTCAATAAAGGTTTAACATTTGAATATTACTTCATAGAAACCCACATCATAAAAAGGGTTAATAAAACATCCTCTTGAAAAAGAGAAATGGATGCGTGAAAGTCATCTGTAATAACACATACTAGGTATCCAAATAGTATAACATAGGTGGGAAGTCAAAACATGAACATATAATAGAAAAATAACACCCAAATATTGATGAAGTATGATAGAGAACATGGTCAGGAAAAGTCAATGACCACAAATCCATAAAACAGGGAGTTGTGAAAAAGTTCACTGATATAATCAAAAATGATGATAATAGGACAAAATTTTATGTCAAGATCCTTTTACAAATTTTGGGGAATTTGTTTTCCATTTAGACTTATAACATCTAAAAATATACTTACTTGATATATTTTTATTTTTTAAGAAAATTTTCATCCTTCAGTTGTTCCTTGATCATTTTCTACTTTATATCTTACTATAAAAGATGGATTTTTCATATTTGAATCACTAAATAAAACCATAATAGAATGATAATCCATTCCTTCCATATCTAGTAAAAAAGGTTGAAATTGGTTATCCCAAATGGATAAATATTCATATTGTTAAGTAATATGTTAATCTCTAAAACAACATCTAACATTCATATTAAACAATTCTATAATTGGTTAATTATAAACCATCCAAAATTCAAAAAAAATAAATAATGTCTCTAAATTTGTAAGAATAAACTCAACATTAATACCTCATATATCATAAAGTATCTCTTTATTATCACATTCCAAACATGTGAACACCTTCATCATGTATTCTCTTAAAACATGGTAATAACCAGAATTACCATAAAACCTTATTAAAAACATGAATTCTTACTCATTCATTACATAAAACAAAGATTATTGGATATATTCCTTAAATCCAAAAATATTGTAAACTCCATCAATGATAGCATAAACCACTTTGACAACAAATCATTAATTAGCTCCAAGGTAATCACTATTATCCAACTTACTTACTCATGTCCATCTTACTTACTCATATCTAGATTTTCTTTATCCCAACATAATAATCTCAACATCTGGAACATATTAAGGGTTATATTTACTTAATCAAAATACCTCCTCACCATTAAATCACTTTTATAGTCCATCAGAACCATTTAACATATTTTTAAAAATTCTTAATAAAAACCTTATACTGAATGATCATTATATATTTCATGATTCGTATAAAATAATACTTAAATTCCAATACATTAATACTCTAACAATACCACTTTCATCTCAAATCATTAACTAAGCTTCATCATTTTATTCTTTAATACCTCTTTCCTTTTATATTTCATTTGTAGTCTCTTTATCATCAATAGAAAAACCATTACTCATACAAAATTACTTATTATCTTTATGAATTTTCCCCTTAGTACAATATTTTCATGGTTTACATACATTTCGCATTTAAAACACTCAAAATTTGATGATACCTTAGGGATACCATTATTCTAATTTGTTGTGTTACCTAAACTTTTAATTTTTTCCTTTGGATTTACTTTCTTTGTGTTCTTCTTTTCCACACACAAAACATCTTCTCATCCCTCTAAGACATCCCCTTGAGTGATTCATTCCATATTCTGGACATATAGAAAACTGAATCTTCTTTCCTCTATGATCTCCACTACCCAAACTCTTAGGGAACTATATACTCATCTTCTTTGGTGATTACAATATTTGGTTAAGGTGAACGTTGTTAATAATGTTTTTTGATATCTAATCAGGTATAATCACAACATCCTTTACTCTAGTCATCATCCCATTGGGATGCTCATCAGAAAATTTTCCATCACATTTAATGTTAAACCATTTCCTTTTGTTTCCCACCATTGACTAAATTCAAAAATCATAGTGTGAAAAACACTAATCATAGTGGAAAACCAGATAATCATGAAAAAATAACTTATAAGATGTTTGAATCATAAAACCTAATTTTAATATATAACACCTTAGGTTTATACTAGTTCATTCATATTCATCATCTATCTAAATACTTTATGATGTTTCATAAAGGTTTTTTGAATTTCCAAATCATATACCCTGGGTGTGTCAAACCAGGTGTGCAGTAAGGCCCATTTTCATACACCTGGTGATGATTAAGTCTATATAAATGCACTCTTTTCAGATTTATTACCCCTAGGTGCCTCTATTCCATATCAATATCCACTTGTAGTATCTAGATATGGATAATTTCTTAGAAACCATTCACTCTATCATTTACCAAAATTCTAGGAAATTCTCTTATACTTTAACTCATCTTTAGACTTATCCTTAGAGACATCCCTAGAAACATACTTAGAATATATATAGGTATCTCACTAAAGTTTTCTCATCCTAGTTTACAATGGTTAACTAAACCTTTCCTCTAATACTAACTATAAAAACCTAGGATTTTCATATATTTATGTTACATATTTTTAGATGAATATTCAATACATACACAAACACACACCTAAGGATCGTAATAGTTTAGTATCTTTAGAGACTAGATACACAATATTATAATTTATTGAAATGTCTTCAACAACTCTCATAAAGATCTTCCCCTTTAGTACAATCATACCCTACTTAAAACCTTTGTTCATAACCTGGGGAAATAAAACATAAAAAAGGGTGAGCTTAGATGCTTAGTAAGGGTAAAAAATAGAGAAACATAATCATAACAATAAATTAAGGGTATGATAAAATGAGCATAACATTTGAAAACCATACCCTACATATCAAAGATAATAATCTTTAGTCATGGCATAAAGATTGACAGTTCATAAGACATGAATCATAAGGAAATAAAATAACATGAGACAAGATAGAATAACATTTCCATAAGACATCGAATTATAGCATGCACATCATCATGTTACATTGAGAACATATATAAATAAAGATAGTTTCATCTACTACAAAATAGGATTTTAACAGCGCTAGTATTTATCAGTGTTAGAAAAAAGTACTGATAAATGGCATCTTTATCAGTGCTAAGGAAAGTGATAATAAATTTAACCCTTTATCAGTGCTTTATTTTTAGCACTGATAAAGGGTATCCTTTATTAGTGATTTATTTTTAGAACTGATAAAGGGTACCCTTTATCAGCGCTATATTTTTAGCGCTCATAAAATAATCCTTTATCAACACTTCTTTAGTACTGATAAAGGTCCAAATAAATAAAATGAAATAACTAAATATAAAAAAAATATAGTTTAGTAAAAAAATATTACAAATTTTATTAATTAAATAATTTTTTATAAAAATGAATAAATTGATTATACTATATATAAATTATAAATACTATTAAATAGTATATGTTAAATATATAGATATATGCAAATAAAAAATTGAAAAAACTAAAATTAAAAAAAAGTAAATTGAGAAAAATATTAAACATTTTATTAATTAGATGATTATTGATAATGTTTATAAATTTTAAATATTAAATATATAGATATATATTAATGTTTATAAATATGATTTATATAATAAAAAATATTATTTATACTTTACATTAAATAGTAATATATTTAGTGAATAATGGTTTATAATTAAAAATTAATATGAATTAAAAAAAGTGACTATTTGCATCGAGTAATTAACATAATTGAATATCATTTGATTTTTCAATTTATAACATAGATCAGACATTTTATATTTATTTTACAGATATGTAATTAATTCATTTTTATATGCATACACACACACAAATATTTTTTTTAGAATTTAATCAATTTATATTATTTATTTTATATATATTTATTTAATATGTTTTAATATTTTCAATATCTATTCATATTTATTTCAATATATATCCATTTTTTAATGATTTATATTTATCAAACTTATCTAAATTTTTAATATTATACTCATTTTTAAGTAATCAATTTTACTCATTTTTAACATGCATGAACTTAAGATTAAATATTCATTAGTAATGTTAAAAATACATTTGTAAAAAATATTTATAAATAAATATATTTATAAATGTATATTTACTTCTTTTATACATTTATAATTATAAATAAATAAATAATATTTGTTTAAAAAGTAGTTATAAGATAATAAATAAATAATTATAAATTTATAATAAATTTATTTAAATAATGAATATATTTACTATGTTTTTATATGTATATAATTATATATATTATTATTATTTAAATATATATAAAGATATAAATATTATTTTTCAAAAAAGTATTTATACAATTATAAATAAATAATTATATTTTAAATAATTATAAAATTATGATTTTATAAAAAGTATTATTATAAGTATTATAATTATATATAATAATTATACTTTTTTTAAGTATTATTTTTTTTTAAGTATTGTAAGTATTTATTAGTACTGATAAAGATTCATTTTATCAGCGATTATTAACTTATCACCTTTAAAAGGAATCTTTATCAGTACTTTTTTTGAAGTGCTGGTAAAAGTGTAACAATCTATTTTAAGAACCCTAACCATCGTGAACTAGATCACAATATGCAAAGCTCTTCGCAGAAGCAACCTACTGCCATTGATCCACATTTTCAAATCCAATCTCAAATCTAGGCTAGAATCAAGGCTCCAACTATTACAAGGCTTGAATCCAAGTCTCGAGCAATTCAAGGGTTGAACGCAACCACGGCTCGAATGAAATCTAGGTTTTTCAATATCTCTAATTTCCCTCGATTTTCTACTAAACCTTCTCATCCTATATCCATGTATCCCAAAAGTCTAGTTACACTCTCCTATAATAAAACAACCCAAAATTCATTATTTTTAAGATATATTGAAGTATCGTCTTCCCCTATTATCATGCGGGTCTCCTTGGGACAACATTGGTGTCACGCGACTTGAAATATATCAAAATAAATATTGGGTTATGTTGTTGGTAGGTATAATTGGCCCCTAATACCTATATTTTATGACATCTACCTCTTTGAAATCATCAAATTTTGAAAAATTCATCCATATAGTGGTCGGTGTTTTCATTGGTTTGGAATATTACATTGCAAATCACTTGGATTATGAAATATCTAACATCATTACGGTATTATATAATGACATGCAGCAATTGAAAAAAATAGGGTTGAGTGAGGAGAAACTGAAATATAGGGTTATCCCCTTCTATTTGAAAGTTAATTCTAGAAGTTGTTTCCAAATAATTGATGATGAAATATCTGACACATGGGAACAACTATATAAGGATTTTTTTCATGAATTTTTTTCCTAGGATAATGAGCACTGAAATATGGTGTAAAATTAATGGATTTATTTAGGATGACTGTGAAATATTTCATGAGGCTTAGGATAGATTTATGGGTTACTTATAAAATGTAACAATCAAATTTTTCTAATTAATCTGTAAAATTAGATGAGAAAAAACATTATATATGTTGAATTTTTTGTCTTATTTATTTAACTACTTCTTGAAAAAAAATAGTGTTTTCAGTTTTTATTTTTGAAATATTTAAATTTTAATTTAAATAATATGACTTAAATGATATAAAAAGGAAAAATCAAAGAGGTTTAATGTTACAACCCGTCCCCCAGGGCCCCTGCCATGACTACCCCAAGCCTGCCTTCCATAGGCTGGGGACTGGTGACCAGCACCGGAAAGTCGTATCCCTAAAAAGGGAAGGCATTGCCTTTAAACCTATACATACACACAGAGTAGAATGCAACAAGAAGCAACCACGAAGTAAACTATTGTAGTAAAAAGAGTTATGAAAGTAAAGGGGCCGAAGCACAATCCCAAATGAAAGTACGAGTACATATCAAAAGTACAAATACAACTGAAAAGTGAAAAGAAACTCCCAGATTGTCCACCACAGATCCTACCTGAAGGGTAGGTACAGATCGCCTCCTTAGCACCCCACGTCTATCCATCTCCTCTACGTCACGTCTCACCGAATGGTCCACCTCCACACACCATCTAGTCCTAGATCCCTCAGTCTCGATCAACGTTGTATGACGTCTACACACAACACAACAAGGTGCGGGCGAAACCCATGCAGGGGTGAGTATAACAATACTCAATAGGGACCCCAAGACCCCGTAGGTCTCCAAAAGTTCAAAAAATGAAAACCACAAAACAATACATCAACTCTCCTTAGGTATATGCCCATACATACACATAAGTTATTAAGATAAACACATCTCATACATGAGGGAAGAATACCACAAAGGTAACACCACGAAGGTAAAAGTACCACACAGGTATCACCATAAAGATAGTACCATAAAGGTAAAATTACCACACAGGTATTACCACGAAGATAGTACCATGAAGGTAAAATTACCACACAGGTATCACTACGATGGTAAAAGTATTATTTAAAACAGAGTATCAGCTCAAACTAGGTTTTCATTGAATTATAGAAGTACAGATGATTAGTCACGTAGCTAGATCATCTTATTATGTTAAGAGGAACTGCTACTGATTATATGGATTCTGAACCACACAAAATCGATAGGTACTAACCCCCGTAATGACCCACACAGGATATGACCCACATAGGATCGGTATGCGCTGACCCACACAGGATTGCTAAGTGCTGTCCCACATAGGATCACTATGAATGCTGATATCCAGTCACAGATTCTCTAGGCCTAGGAACAAGTAACATTCCCAGTCACAACATCGAACACCTCGGCTACGGGAGAACTCCTCCTATAACGAGTACAGTGGGCCTTCCGTGTCACATAGAGTCACTTCCCACTAACCTTGGACTGCGAAGGTACTTCTCCTGTCAAGTACCATGGGTCTGCCGCATCACACAGAGGCGCTCCCCACCGTGGGTCTGCCGTGTCACACAGAGGCACTCCCCCTCATGGATTGATGAGGTACTCCTCCTGTAGAGTACCGTGGGTCTTCCATGTCACACATAGGCACTCCCCACCATGGTTCTTCCGTGTCACACAGAGGCGCTCCCCATTGGGGCTGTCGAGTCACTCCAAGTTGAAATGGTCAGTAGTCGTCAAGTCTCAGCCATTCACAGGGTTCCATACGTATCACACTTGAGAGAACCACTCCCTAAACCATCTTTCATACCTCAATGGCCCCGAATTCCCATGAATAAGTCTCCCAAAGGTCTGTCACGTCATAAGGGACCCAATACAATAGACAGTGCGTCAATTGGATGCTCAGTCTGTAAGTTATTAGTGTTTCCGCTCCGAGGGCCCGGTTGGAATCGGGGTTCAATCCAACCAGACGTACTCCAAATTTATACAAACAGAAGTGGATTATATAAAAAGGACTGTATCAGTCCAAGGATTCTGGTGCCTCATAGGATTCATCAAATGGGTGCTCGGTTCTCAAGTTATGGCCACAAAGGCGTATCTGGGTCCAGATGGGCTCGGGTCTGTCCGACCCGGTTGGACTGACCCGGACCGATTCGGGTCCGGCCCGGTTGGCCTGGGATGGGGTGGTCACACCCCACTGGGCCGTGTTCTAACCCAGCCTGTGAAGGGGACGGCCCGACCCAGCTCGCTGGGTGTGGCTCAGCATGTGCTGGGCGCGGCCCAGTGGTGCGGTCCGCCTAAGCTGGCGTCGAAGGGGGGGCATCCCCCTTCCATTCATAATGGCAATGGGTAGCACCTTTAGGCACTTCCAAGTCACCGCTAGACCCGAGTGGGTCCCGCCGAACCACAATGGTCGGTCGGTGTTCCGGATGATCCTCCTCCCAGCGGCGTGATCGTGCGTCGTTGCTCCACCACGGCCAGCACAGTCGGCCGCTCTTCGGCCTCCGTCGTGGCCTCCTACTCCTCCAGTGGCACGGACGCGCGTCATCACTCTGCAACACCGCCAGCTAGATTTTGGCCTCCACCCTACGCCACCGTGGCCGATGGGCCTTGGTTTCCTCATCATCCGGTGGCACGGACGCGTGTCACCCTTCCTTCCTCACGGTCGGCCAGGTGTCGGTCGCCGCCTCCTTCCGCGAGCTATTACGGCTTCATACCAAGCCCAAAAAATAAAAAGATCGCATATTCACGATCCTTGGGTTGAGGGCTTCATGTCCATATGTCGCGATCAAAAAAAATATTGTTTTTTCAGCATCATTAAATATTTTGTGTTGAAGAACGCACGAAGAACATGCTGAGAATCAAAAGATAAGAGGCAAGGTATATGCGTGGGACGATGGACATGTTAGTCTGGCCATCGTCGTTATGAAACCAGAATATAAAGAATCGATAAATAAATTCAATCATATTAAAAACAAACCCCTACCTCAATTTTCCATTAGAGTTGGCGCGAGTAAGAAGACGAAGTTTTTGAAGATTGACATTGGTGTTCGTCACTCCCGCAAGACACTCCAAGGTCGGTTCCTCGTTCTTCGATTCCGAAAGTCGTTCTTCATTGGAGGATCTCCATTATTAGAGAAAGATCTTTCCAACTCTCCAAATCTCTCCCCTCCTTTTCCAATCCCCTTTTCCCACAAGAGGTGAGGTGCCAAATTATATAAGCTTAAGCAATAATTTAATTAAAGTTTCTACATTAATTAAATTAAGTTGGCACATTTAATTTGGAAAAATCCAAGAGTTTAAAGTTGATTCATTAATTCCAAATTAATGAATCCTATTAATTAAAGAGGAATGTGGTTACACATTTTGTGTAACCAGGCATTTAATTCCCAACATTAAATGTCCAACCACCCTCGTGTGGTCCCCACCTTCATGTTTCAAATGGGAGGTTTCAATTTCAAAAATAAAATAAAGCATGTTTATTTTATTTTCTCCCATAAAGAGATTGAAATCTAATTTCCACCCTTGACCTACTACGGTCGAGGTGAAGGTATCCCTAAGTAAATATCGGCGCTGCAAGTTCAACGGTGTCCTCGGATTTCAATTCTGAGTACCGGTTCAAAAGTTACAAAACGTCGCTCGTGCGTTTACTGAACGTACCCGAAAAAAAGTTTGGAAATTTATTAACAGGCACCCTCGACTCATGCCCATCGAGGTTAGGATCTTCCTAAGTGAAATACACCCCTACGAACCCAATGGTACTCTAGGATTTTCAATCTGATTTTCCATTTAAAAGTTATAAATTTTACCATAAAATAATTGTCACTTAATTATTTTATTTACGCCCAAAAACTAACTTTCAATGGTGACCCGCGCTGGCCAATATTAGTATCTACCTAAAGAAATAATACCCTCACAAGTTCAGCGGTAGTCTTGGATTTTTAATCTGAGTTTCCATTTTTGAGTTATAAGAATTTGAAAAATAAAATAACTTTATTTAATTATTTTATTTGAGGTTATCTCATTTTCAGGTTTTCTCATAGGAGTCTTGTGCTGACTAAACTTAAGTCACGCCTAGGGTAAACCCTTCATCCTGAGTGCAATAATTCCCTCATATTTCTGATCTAAGTAACCATTTAATAGTTATTCCACTTTTTTTCAGGAAATCTGCTTAAGCGCGCTAATTAAAGCTTAACAAAACTTCCACAGATCATTCCGGGCACTTCGCACCTCAGAATTGCACGACGTCAGATTTTTCGGTCTCGAAATAATTCCATATAATTAAAAACATTATATAGAATTTCAGAGACATTATATTCTCCCCACCTTATGGCTTTACATCCCCAAAATCCAATACATGGACTAAGAAACAAATGGGGGTACTGAGCACGGATCTGAGCCTCCCGCTCCCATGTGCTCTCCTATAGGTTCCTGTGCTGCTAGTGAATGTACACTAGAGGTATCAACCACCCATGAAGGACCCACTTCTTTTGATCCTCAATCTCTACTGGAACCTCCATAAATGTCACCCCATCGTTTAAGTCCATCTCTCCATGGTCGATAATGTGCGATGGATCATGCACACATCTCCTCAGTTGTAACACATGGAAAACATTATGCACCTAGTGAATCTGTGGGGAAAGAGATGGATGGTATGCCACCTCGCTCACTCTGCTAAGAATCAAGAGAGGTCAGATGAACCTCAAATATAACTTGTTTCCCTGAAAAAATCTCTACAAACCTCATCGAGGTGAGACCCGTAAGAAGACATGATCTCCCTCCTCCTGTCGGCATAAGACTTCTGCCGGCTCTGAGCAGTTTTCACTTTCTAACAAGTGAGGCATCGTGATGCAAAATCCTCCACTACTTTCTTCATCCTTGGCCACCAGTACTAATGCTGAAGGTCCTGGTACATCTTCACCACACCAAGATGTACCGCCAGAGGGGACATATGGAACTCCCTCAACACCTCCTCCTGTAGCGCTACTGGTACCATGGTACATCCCCTGAAGAGGACGACGTGCTCCCCTCCTTCAGAAAATCCATCAGGTGCCTATCCTGTGGCTATCTGAGCACGTCGAGCCTCACAGTCA
Source organism: Viscum album (assembly GCA_963277665.1). NCBI lineage: Eukaryota > Viridiplantae > Streptophyta > Magnoliopsida > Santalales > Viscaceae > Viscum > Viscum album. Next base: position 1,935,034,418 of record OY728132.1, read on the forward strand.
TTGTCCCCAAGCTGCACCTCCCTGACTCATTGAAGGAGTTGGGGTGTGACTGTCATAGACTGGAGGTATGATGCTGCATCTCTATCCACAAAGGATATCTGCAACGCGGATAGATGCTCTATCACCTCGCTCAAAAACTGCAGACCAGACCTCCTGCTGAGTGCATCTGCTACCACATTCCCCTTACCAAGAGTATATACTATCTCAAAGTCATAGTCCTGGAGGAACTCTAGCTATCGTCTCTGTCTCAGGTTTAGGTCTTATTGAGAGAAGATACACCTGAGACACTTGTGATCAAAGTAGACTGTAAAATGTTCACTCATCAAGTAGTGTCGGCACATATTTAGCACAAAGACTACTGCTGCTAACTCCAGGTCATGGGTATCATAGTTCTACTCATCAGTCTCTGTCTCATCTCCGGAAATCTCAGCTGACACTTCTCCGTCCATTGGAAAGGATCCCCCTTTTTCTTAAAAAATGGCAAGGGTGTCGCTACCCTGGAGAAGTTTGGTCCAAAACTCTGGTATTACCCAACCAAAGTATAATTCCCTCCCCCTTGAGGGAGGTAAACCTAGAAACATATTTTGAAAGGATGTCCCCCACACTTTTCTGCTTCTGTTGGGAACTGAAAACTCAATACTCCTGATGCCACAAGGGTATAGCTGGCCGACTCAAGAGTGATCGGTTGCACCCTCCTTTTCATGAGTTTGTCTTGTGCTACCTGGGTTTCCTTTTTTGGTTACCAAGGAAAAATCACATTCCAACATTGTAGGTAAACCACAACCTTTTTTCATAATACAATTAATCTGAGTATGAACTATGGATGTTCAGTTCATAACCAAACTAACGTCGTAATCCCTCGACGCTGCCACCAAGAGACTCCAACCGAAAATCTCACCTCAAGGGTCAGATCACACCATCGGTGTAAGTGTGATTATCGAGTCTCCTCCCAAAGGTACCTCCAGACGTGAGGGTCAAGTCAACGGATTAATCGGAAACTCTTGGTTTTTGACAAGATTCATGGAAGGAAGGAATGATTGGTACATATGTCTATTAATACAGAAACTATTAGTAGACTCAGACCGTTCATCAAATCATTCCTAGAGCCCTTGGGTCGCACTCCTTGACCACTAGCATCTGCTCCTTTCCCATGTCCTCTAGCTCCTTAAGCCTGGTGGGGACAACAAAGGGGGGTTGTTGTAACATGTCAAAATGTAAACCACCTCATGATACTATCCCAGCTCTGATTCCATGTCTTCAGCCCTACAGATTCATCTCTCCCTAACACACCTTCTTCCTATAACATTTTTACACACCCATGTCTCTGAGACTGGCATTAGTTTCCTGCTTCCCCACTACTAACATTCACTGGATGTATCTGCTCAACCAAAGAACATTCAACCAAAAATTTTCTCTCTATCACCCCAACATAGGTAGAAATTCATAGAGGAATAGTGTTAGCTTGGATGTTCCTAAAGATACCTCACTCGGAAATCTGAGCCCTGAAGTACTGATCGTATCGTATTTATCGAGTACCAGGAATGGTCAGTACGCCTTGATAAATACTCAAATACCGACATGTCGTCCTGCCGAAGATGTAGAATCTCTAGAGAACTCTCAGCCACCTCGTCAAGCCATTCGTCATCCACCTATGTGTTGGGCTCACCTCGGAACTTGAGGGGTATCTGATGCTGAAACTCGTTTAAGGCACAAAGCCTAAATGTTTCCTCTACCGGTACCGCTGGTTGTAACTGCTACCCAACGGGTAGTGATATAGCCGACACACTACCCAAAGGTACTATCTCAGTCAAAGGTCCATATACTGAAGCCTCATCACTATAAGTACCATCCTCATGGCCACTCACTGGAAAAGTCTAGAAGCTAAGATCGCCATATGCTCTACTAGTGTCTCAACTAGGTGGAAAACTCTATCCAAAGCCTCCAGCTAGTCCTCAACTGCCTGGGAATCTATCTCACCTTGAAAACTCAATGGCCTCTACTGCTAGAACTTGTGCAATGTGATCAGTGGTCGTGCACCGTCCGCCAGTGTGGCTGGTGTTAACTGCTTCCCAACAAGTGGTTGTGCTACTGGTACACCACCCGAAGGTGCCAAAATAGTAAGAGGGCCCTGCACAGGAGCCTCGACACTCGGTGGGCCATTATCTTGTACCCTCTTAGGAATTCTAGCTGGCTATCTACGTAGTGGCATCCTAATAAGGAATAGGTGCGCCAAGGTCATTAAGTTATATCTGGTGAGCTGACTCAAAATAAATCATAAGTAAAAACTCTTCAAAAACACAAGAAATTAGTGCTTCTGTGTACTATGTCAGAGATCGGAATTCAAGGTCCTGTTGTATAGATATGTCGGCCACTGCACCAATACTGGACTCCCTGTACTAAAAACCACACTCATAACACTTAACACTATTGCTTCACAGAAAGGATCAGAGTCCCAGTTCTCCGGTTGAACTGAACTCCTCTGATACCACTTTGTCACAACCCGTCCCCCAGGGCCCATGTCGTGTCTACGCCAAGCCCGTATTCCATAGGCCAGGGGCTGGAGATTAGCACTGAAAAGACGTATCCCTAAAACAGGAATGCATTTCCTTTAAACATGTACATATACACAGAGTATAATGCAACAAGAAGCAACCACTAAGTAAACTGTTGTAGAAAAAAGAGTGCTGAAAGTAAATGGGATGGAATACAATCCCAACTAAAAGTATGAGTAAAAATCAAAAGTAAAAATACAACTAAAAAGTGAAAATCAACTCCTAGATCATCCACCATGGATCATACCTGAAGGGTAGGTACAGATCACCTCCTCAGCACTCCACGTCCATTCGTCTCCTCTGCGTCACGTCTCGCCGAATGGTCCACCTCCACACACCGTCCAGTCCTATATCCCTCATCCTCAATCAACATTTTACATCGTCTGCACCAGACACAATAAGGAGTGGGTGAAGCCCGTGCAGGGGTGAGAATAAAAATACTTAGTAGGGACCCCGAGACCCCGTAGGTCTCCTAAAGTTCCACAAAGGAAAACCACAAAGCAATACATCAACTCTACTTAGGTATATGCCCCTACATACACCTAATTTGTTAAGATAAACACATCTCATACATGAGGGAAGAATACCACAAAGGTAACACCAAGAAGGTAAAAGTACCACACAGTTATCACCATGAAGATAGTACCACGAAGGTAAAAGTTCCACACAGGTATCACCATGAAGATAGTACCATGAAGGTAAAAGTACCACACAGGTATCACCGTGAAGGTAAAATTAATAGCTCAAATAGAGTCTCAACTAAAACAAAGTTTTCAGTGAAGTATATAAGTACATATGATTAGTCATGAAGCTAGATCATCTTATTCTGTCAAGATACACTACTACTAATTATATAAAGTATGACCCACACAGGATCGATAGGTACTAACCCTGAAAATGACCCACACAAGATCTGACCCACATAGGATAAGTATGTGCTAACCCACACAGGATCGCTGAGCACTGACCCACACAGGATCTGACCCACACAGGATCACTATGAATGCTGATAGCCATTCACAGATTCTCTAGTCCTAGGAACAAGTAACATTCTCAATCACAATGTCGAATACCTCGGTTGCTGGAGAACTTCTCCTATAACAAGTACATTGGGCCTGCCTCATCACACAGAGGCACTTCCCACTAACCCTGGACTACTGAGGTACTCCTCCTGTCGAGTACCGTTGGTCTGTCGCGTCACACAGAGGCACTCCCCACCGTGGGTCCACCACGTCACACAGAGGCGCTCCCCCTCGTGGCCTGCGGAGGTACTCCTCCTGTCGATTACCATGGTCTTTCCATGTCACACAGAGGTTCTCCCCACCGTGGTTCTGCTGTGTCACATAGTGGCACTCCCCACTGGGCCTTTCGAGTCACTTCGAGTTGAAATGGTTAGCAGTCATCAAGTCTCAGCCAGTCGCAGGGTTCTATACGTAGCGCGCTTGGGAAAACCGCTCCCCAAGCCATCAGTCATACCTCAACTATCCCAAAGTCCCATGAAGAAGTATCCCAAAGTCCTGTCATGTCATAAGGGACCCAAGGCAATAGACGGCGCGTCAATCAGATGCCCGGTCTGTAAGTTATTAGTGTTTCCGCTCCGAGGGCCCGGTTGGATTCAGGGTTCGATCCAACCCAGATGTAATCCAAATTTATCTAAACTCAATTGGAGTATACAAAAAGGACCATCTTGATCCAAGGATTCTGGTGTCGTAGAAAGTTCGTCAAACGGACGCCCAGTTCCCAAGTTATGGCCATAAAGGCGTATCTGGGTCTAGATGGGCCCAGGTCCGGTCCTACCCAGTTGGACCGACCCGGCCAGATTTGGGTCCGGCCCGGTTGTCCTGGGCTGCGGTGGGCCTGGCCCGGATCACTGGGTTGTGGTCCATCCCGGCCCGCAAAGGATATGGCCTGGACTGGCCCGGCCCGCTTGGTGCGACCCGGCCCCCTCTGGGCGCGGCCTGGTGGTGCTATCTGCTCGATCTGGCGCCGAAGGGGGAGTGTCCCCCTTCCATTCAGAATGGAAACAGGCAGTGCCTTTAGACGCTGCCAAGTCATCGCAGGACCTGATCGGATCCCACTGAACCGCAACGGTCGGCCGGTGTTCCGGGCGGTCCTCCTCCCAACGGCGCGATTGTGCGCCACTGCTCCACCGCGATCGGCATGGTCGGCCGCTCTTTTCCCTCCGTTGCAGCCAAGTGGTAGTGGCCTCATGCTCCTCCGATGACGCGAACACGCGCCACCACTCAACAATGCGGCCAGATGTATGTCGGCTACCACCCTACCCCCACCATGGCCGACAAGTCATGGATTCCTCATCATCCGGTGGTGCGAACGTGCGCCGCCCTTCATTCCGCACGGTCGGCCGAGTGTCGACCGCCGCCTCCTTTCTCGATCCATTGCGGCTTCGTTCAAAGACCGAAAAATAAAACGGTTGCATATTCGCAATCCTTGGGTCGAGGGATTTGCGTCCATATGTCGCGCTCAACAAAATATTGTGTTTCTAGCATCATTAAATATTTGACATTCAATAACGCACGAAGAACGCGCGGAGATTCAAAAGATAAGAGGCAAGGTATATGCACGGGATGATGGCCATGTTAGTTTGGCCATCGTCATTATGAAACATGAATATGAAGAATCGATAAATAAATTTGATCATATTAAAAACAAACCCCTACCTCAATTTTCCATTGGAGGTGGCACGAGGAAGAAGATGAAGTTGTTGAAGATTAGCGTCGACGTTCGTCACTCCCGCAAGACGGTCCAAGGTCGGTTCCTTAGTCTTCGATTTCAGAATTCATTCTTCGTTGGGGGATCTACTTTGTTGGAGAAAGATATTTCCAACTCTCCAAAGCTCTCCCCTCCTTTTCCAATCCCCTTTTCCCACAAGAAATGAGGTTCCATATTATATAAGCTTAAGCAATAATTTAATTAAAGTTAGTACATTAATTAAATTAAGTTGGCGCATTTAATTTGGAAAAAGCCAAGAGTTTAAAGCTGATTCATTAGTTCTGAATTAATGAGTCCTATTAATTAAAGAAGAATTTGGTTACACATTTTGTGTAACCGAGCATTTAATTCCCAACATTAAATGCCCGACCACCCACATGTGGTCCCCACCTTCATGTTTCAAATGGGAGGTTTCAATTTCAAAAATAAAATAAAGCATGTTTATTTTATTTTGTCCCATGGAAAGTCCAAAAAATAATTTCCACCCTCGACCTATTGTGGTCTAGGTGAAGGTATCCTTGAGATAATATCAATATTGCGAGTTCAATGGTTTTATCATATTTCAATTCCGAGTACCGGTTCAAAAGTTACAAAATGTCGCTCGCGCATTTACTGAACTTACCCGAAAAAAGTTTGTAAATATATTAACAGGCACCCTCGACTCATGCCAGTCGAGTTTAGGCTCTTCCTAAGTGAAACACGCCCTAAATAACCCAATGGTACTCTCGGATTTCCAATCTGAGTTTCCATTTAAAAGTTATAAATTTTACCATAAAATAATTGTCACTTAATTATTTTATTTACAACCAAAAACTAACATTCACTGGTGGCCCGCGCTGGCTAATGTTAGTATCTTTGTAAAGAAAGCATACCCTCATGAGTTAAGTGGTCATCTTGTATTTTTAATCCTAGTTACCATTTGTGAGTTATAAGAATTTGAAAAATAAAATATCTTTATTTAATTATTTTATTTACAGTTATGCCATTTTCGGGTTATCTCACAGGAGACCCGCGCCAACTAAAATTAAGTCACATTTAGGGTAAAACCACCATATTGAGCGCAACAGTGCCCTCAGATTTCTGATTCGAGTAACTGTTTAAGAGTTATTCTACTTTTTTTCAGGAAAACTGCTTATGCGTGCTAATTAAAGCTTAACAAAACTTCAACGGATCATTCCAGGCACTCCGGGCCTCAGAATCGCAAGCCATCAGATTTCACGGTCTCGAAATAATTCCATATAATTAAGAAAAAACTATATGAAATTTTTAGGAAATTACATTTAAGGTTCTATAATACATGGACTATATTATACAGGAAAACTTGATTTTAATATAAAATGTATTTGATTTTTTGATTTTTTTGTTAAAATATAAACAAAAAAACAATAAGAATGAGTCATTTTCTCGAAAAAACCTCAGTATCAAGTTGTTTTAAGAAACAAAATATTATTTCATTATGTGGTATAGAAGAAGGGTACATTTTTTATAGAATTTATTATTCTCAATCCTTTAGGATTGATCAAAAATTTTCTAAATTTGATATTTTCTTTTAAAAGTAACTTACTTAATGAGAAAAGTTTTATATTATTTAAATTTTAAAGAATATTTGAAATCATTCAATAATAAATCTTATACCTCTATATTTAACTAATTTTGATAAAATAACATATTAACATTTATTGATGTAAATTTAATGAATAAGTTTTAATAGAATCTATTTTGTTGAAATAAAAAATATTTTTCATGGATAAAATCATTACACCTTTAGAATCCCACTTCAATAAAACTTTATTAGTTTTATATTTAAAAATTTAATGACATGATGTGTTCGCTATGGATTCTTAATTATATTAAATTTTATGGTTTACTAACAAAAACATAAATCCATTTTTTATATCCTTCTAGTGGTAATATGATTCCCAACAGATGTGACCATCTCAATTACATGACATAAAAAAAATTTCATTACAATACATTACCATGACCTTTTATGTTAAGAGTTTTATAGAATTAGGATAAAAGATTAACTAAAAAACTCATTTCTTTTTAAACTAATGGAAATTTTTTGGAACAATATATGCAACAAATTGATCCATAATAAGCCTTCATTGTTCTTATTCAGATCAAGCTCCTCATGTCACAATATTCTTTTTCGAACCAAGATCCTCATGCATAGATTTGATCCAATTATCATCCTTGTTAGCCTCTCCAAATTATTTAGTCTCTACTTGGGAAAAAATAAGGTTTTTTGTAGAGTCTTACTCCTTTGAGTTTACACTAAAACGTTTCGATCACCAATGATATTTTATTCATTGATTTCATCCTTGCTTGTATTTCTTATAGTTGATAAAAATATAATCATCTTTGAAATGATAACCCACTCATTAATACTTTTTAAAATTCAATTCATTTATTTCATAACACATCTAATTAACACTATGTATGTTTTACTTTAATCCATCTAAAAACATATCATTCTTTAAAATTTCTATTTGGTTCCACCCTTCAGAATCTCTGATTACCATCCATATAATTCTCACAAATGGTGGGAATTCACCTTTGATAATGAATTTCTTATGTGTATTTATTTATTTATTTTACAAAATGAATATTTTATAAACCCAATAGGATATTTTACTTTATCTTGGATGATTCAAATCTTAAATCCAATGTATCTTATTTTCTCATCATTCTCCTCACTCATTGATTGATTATTTAGTGAGATCTATTTGTGTTTTTTTATAATCATTGTTTCTTTACCGTCAGCATATCCATGTAGTCAAAAATGTTTTTATAGTAAAATAATTATCCATATAATTAATTTATTTTTATATTTATGTTTAATTTATTTATTTTAAGTATTACCCATATAATAATAGTTTTCTTATACAAGTGGATTATTTTGTTAGATTTGGGGTGGTTTTTTTGAATATTCTCATGCTCGTGAGGGATTGGAATTTGAGCCTGAAACTTAGATAATGACAATAAGGAGATGTGTCAAGAATGCATACAACCATCAGGAAAAGGTGAATTTTACTTCTTATTTAATTAATTTTGTCATCATTTTATCTACTATTTGTAAGTTAATTTTCTTATCATTTTTATCTAATACTTATTTAGTTTTTTTCACAGATCTTTTGGGAAGTCATATTTTGCTTTCAACTATCTACAACAAGACACTAAAGAGATAAAATGGTTTTTTCTTCCAATGTTACCATGTTTTCCATATTCATTGTCTTTCTTTGTTGAGCCGCCAACACTGCATTTTAATTCGATATTGTTATCCAAAAAACCTTTATCCTTATTGAAATATAGGAGAGTAGAGGAAGATCATATGCCTATTATGGTGACTTCTCATGATATAATGGGTACATGATCTTCTTCTTCTCTTCTAATTTTTAACAATGAGAAAAATAATTCAGCTAAGAACATTGAGTCAATATCAGTGTTGGAAGTTAGACATAGAAAGACAATGGATACATGGTTAAATTAAAAATTTGGTTTTTTTATATTTTTGGATGTGTAAGAATCAACCGTACCTAAATCCCACACATGATGTGAATGGTATGATTCCAAGTGTTTCATTTTATTTAAAATTGACATGAAGTTTAGTAAAAAGGACAACGAACATACTCAAAATTGATCAAACATATTTTGATTATTTTGATACTTTAGGGAAATGATTCATAAGTCATTTGGGATGTGTAGGAATCACACGCACCTCAATTTGATATGTGTTGTGACCGATATGATTCAATGTTCTCGTTATCAGTTTAAAATTGACACTTTGTTTTAAAAATGTCACTCACTGAAAAAAAAACATGCTCAGATTTTCTTTATAATTTAGGACATTGATTCCTAAGTAATTTTTTATATATAGGAATCAGTCTCACATCATACTGATACATGATGTGATCAGTATAGTTCAAAGTGTGTGTTTTTAGTTTAAAATGATATTTTAGTAAAAAAAAGTGATGTACTCAAAACTGAGAAAAGGTATTCGGATTGTTTTTATAGTTTAAGAAAACAATTAATAAGTCATTTGATATATTTAAGAATTAGTCGTACCTCAAACTGATAGATGGTGTGACTGGTATGACTCCAAGTGTGTCTTTTTATTTAAAAATGACATCAATTTTAATAAAAAGGAAAATTGACCTACTCAAAACCAAGAAAACGCATTCAGATTGTTTTAATAATTTAGAAAAAGGATCCATAATTAATTCAAGATGTGAAAGAATCATCCATACCTCAATCTGATGCACGGTGAGACCGGTATGACTACAAGTGCATCTTTTTTATTTAAAAATGACATCAATTTTAATAAAAAGGAAAAATAACCTACTAAAAACAAAAAAAACACATTCATATTATTTTGATACTTTATGAAAACAATCTATAAGTTATTTTTAACATGTAATAATCATTCGTACCTCAATATGATACATGATGTTATCGATGTAACTCAATGTGTCCGTTTTCAGTTTAAAATCGATAGTTTAGTACAAAAAATTCCACTCACTGAAAACTGGGAAAATAGGCTCGGATTTTCTTGATAATTTAGTAATTTGATTCATAAGTCATTTTTGATCTGTAAAAATTAGTCTTAAATCAAACCGATACATGAAGTGATCGTTATGAGTCAAAGTGTGTGTTTCCAGTTTAAAATGACATTTTAGTAAAAAAGACAAGTGACATAATCAAAACCTATTGAACACATTCTAATTGTTTTGATACTTTATGAAAACAATCCATAATCTATTTGGGATGTGTAATAATTATCCTTACTTTAATCTGATGCACATTTTGATTGATATGGCTCCAAGTTCATCTTTTTATTTAAAATTGACATCAATTTTAGTAATAAGGACAACTCACCTACTTAAAACTTAGAAAACACATTCATGTTGTTTTGATACTTTAGGAAAATGATCCATAAGTCATTTTTTATCTATAATATCATACGTACCTCAATCTGATACATGATATGTCTAGTATTACTTAGTGTGTTCGTTGTCAGTTTAAAATTAATATTTTAGTTCAAAAAGTGTCACTCAATGAAAACCAAGAAAACATGCACAAATTGTCTTTATAATTTATTAAAATAATTCATAAGTAATTTTTTATGTGTAGGACCTGGTATCCCATCAAATCGACACATGATGTGATGAGTATGATTCAAAGTTCATATTTCTCATTTAAAATTAAATTTTAGTAAAAAAGAAAAGTGACGTACTCAAAATCGAAAAAACACATTCGGATTGTTTTTATACTTTAGGAAAATGGTCCATAAATAATTTGAGACATGTAATAATAATATACACATAAATATGATGCACGGTGTTATCAGTATGACTCCAAGTTCATTTTTTAAATATATAAGTATCATTTTAGTTGAAAATGTGCATCACATAGCCAAAACTGATCGAACAAGCCTAGATTGTATTTTATTCATTTAAATTCTATATTCGTACTTTTTTTTATAATTTCATGGTATTTTCATGATACGGTGTGATATTAAAACACACTGTAGTGGTGATGAAGTGTGATGTTACAGTACACTATAGTATGCCCCTTTATTAGCACTTCTTCGTCATTTATAAAATATTCGAGATTTTAATCTCGCTCCAGTATTCAATGCTTCTCTAGAACTAATAAAGGCCATTTTTAGCAATATTAAAGGCCTATTTGTATTATTGTTCATTGATTAAGTTAAGAACATGAATCAAGTCCTCGCATAAACTTAGGGACATGCAGTGAGGTCCACACATATCATTATAGATATGAAAGACAAGTCCATGCATAACTCTTTAAACATGTAATCATGTTCATGCATAAAATTTTGAAAATGTAATTAGATTCAAAGATAAAATTGTGAACATATAATTAGGTTTATGTATAACATATTTACTCATGAGTTATCCATCTTTACCCAATTCATTAGAGGGAGATATAGGTCTCACTCATCACATAATGAAAATCATACATCTATGTGCCATAAGATCATAAAACATTCACCATATCATAACCCATGAAATGAAATGGGTTCTATAAACATTTCATAATATTATAACCTGTATAAAATATACTAATTTTATAATCATTTCACCAATTCATCATAGCATAACTCGTGAAAGGAAGTGGGTTTCATAATCATGGTATAACACATGGAAGAGAAATGTGTTTTATAAATATCTTTCCAGGATAAACCATTCAGAGAAAGAATAATAATGGTTTAATTGGTTCATATCCTTATAAAATCATAAGTTACTTCAATGGATATCATCTTAGATGTAGAATGATTTTGAAATATCACATGGAATATTTATTAAGGAAAATAAATTTTCATTGAAAATCATATTTTAAAAATAAAAAAAATTAAAACATTTGGAAAATCCTTTTATTTTAAAATAACCTTGAAAAATTATAAAGGAAGTTTCAAATCAAATAGTGGACATGATGTTAGAAAAAAACTTCATGTCGTACATGTTAAAATAGAGATTCCTTTTACATTTTTGGTAAAATCCAAATGATCATTTTTTAGGAAAATGACATGAAGATTACTTTCGAAACATTTTTAAATAAATAAAAAATGCTTAAAAATTTATTTAATGAATCATTTCAATAATTCTAAAACTATTTTTTTTTAAATAGAAAATATGGTTTTGTAAGAAAAAGGGTTGTTGACCGAAGAGTGAAATAAAGGTGGTTTTTCTTAAAAACTTTTTCACAGTTATTTTAAGTTTCAAAGAGTGGGAAAATGGTACTATTACTTTAAAATATCATGAATAACTAGAGGATAAGAAAATTTATTACAATTCTTCAAATTTAGATCATAATATTTTAACATAGGATACTTAATCATAAATAATCCTGAATAATAAGATTGTAACATAAATCCATTACCACTTTGGTAAACATTTGAAACATAATCCCCATAAAACAGAGATCCAAAAATGGATATATAATCCATATAATTTTTAGTATATGCATCATAAATATATTCATGAGAAATACATACATCATATAAATTAAATAGGTAGTGAATATGGTCTGTGTCTCATAGAAGTAAAAAGTGAGACATAAATCTCTTACCACTTTAGTAGTCTTTTGAATCATAAACCCAAATATAGCATAAAACCAAATAAAAATTTAAATATCATAAAAGGAAGGATATTCATGATATAATATTTCAAATGGGTATTATATACACCACAAAAAAGAAATGATTGGTAAACTTTCATATGTCTCTCATAAATAAAATAGAGACTAGAAATCTCTTACCTTAACTCTCGACTTCCTTTGAACATGTTAGAACCAACTATATAATAAATAAAAGGTTATTATACATCTATTATAGAAACATATACATATATATATTATACCATATATGATTTACTTATGACTATTCATTACCTATTTATTACCAATTCCTTGTTAAAATCTTGTTTTGGGTAATAACCGCTTTTTCATATATGTTTTGATTTGTTATTTTCGGTAATATATAAGAACTCTGTTATTTATAGAGGTAGGGAATATTTTTATTTCTATCATTTTTTGTTTTAGATGATTAATTTTGGCCTAATTTGAATTTCCTTAGAGGTTATGGGGTCTTTGGGGGTGTATGGGGCTTGTTCGGAGCTCGAAACCCATATTTTTGAAAAATAAGTCAATCCACACGGTTAGAAAAAACCATGTGGGGAATGTCACATGGTTACTAAAAACTATGATAATATGGAAAGTGGGGTGCTACAGGCCATACGGTTCAAGGAAACTATGTGAATGGAGTTGCATTCTCGTGTGGGAGCCTCTGTGGTTTTTGACAGTGGGCTGAGACACAGTATAAGCATGGTTTGTCCAATCATACGAGGTGCCCCTCCTTACAAAATATGGCACACATTTGGTAAAAGGTTTAGACAACTATGTGGAAAAACCACGAGACGTAGTATTTTGAGGCAAAATGATCATTTTTTCCTTAATTAATCTTATCACCATAAACCTATTTCACTTCTCCTCCTACATTGGACAGTAGCCTGTTGGAGCTCCCCTTGAAGCCAGTTTGTAGGTTTTTATCTCGTTCTTCCATTAGAACTCAGAATCGAGCATCGATAAACTTTTTGGATCTGAATTGGTGAGTAATCAATTCCTTTTATTCTGTTCTTTTTTTATTTAGATCGATGAAGTTATTTAGGTGCAAGATAATATGCCTAATTCCTAGGTTCTTCTTTCATTCTTTGGTTTTCTCCCGATCTGAGTCAAATCAGGATTTGATACTAGACAATCACTCTACTATGGACTTATGGTAGGTGGTATCATGCTTTTACCTCAATATTGAGGTGTTTATATATATGCAGTTGTGTTTCATGTCTGATTTTTTGAGTGTTCCCTTTAAATGGAATTTAATCATTGATTAAAATGGATAGGTATGCCATGTGTAATTAATGAGACCATTGATAAATGATTAAAGGTTATGAAACTTGAATTGGATCCACCCCTTGTGTGTGTTGTATAATTAATTGGACCACCATGGGAGGTGTATGAAATTTATTTCCTTTTAGGTGTGTCATTACCCATTTCTAAGGGAGGTTAAATGATGAATTGAATTGTTTATTGAATTGATAAAATAAGTGGAATGGATGACCATGTCCCTAGTCTATGGCCATGTATTTCATTGCTAAATCATGAGTTTATACTTGTAATAAAAATACCATGTGAGGTAATTTAGAGGATAATCCTTCTAATCTTATCCCTTTATTTGATCCACCTTCTAAGGTGAGGTTTAAATGAAATGATCAAGGTTTTGACCTTAAAATAATTAAATTTTTTTTATTTAATGTTTATTATATAACTTGGGTGATACACGGGTTCTTATATAGACTCCATGAATAGACTCATTTCTCTATTTCTCTACTTATTCCTAAGTGATAATAGGACTCCTTAGTGGAATTCCAAGGACTAACTCAGAGGCTTTACTGTTATACGATCGAGTGAAACTTAGAGTCCTTATATGGACATCCAAGGATGGACTCAGAGGGTCAATTCTATATATATTCTAGGAGTCATACTTGGTCTCCCTTAGTGGACCTCCAAGGATAGAATCAGTGGAGATGATGTTATACCACACCTAGAGTGATACTTGGGTTATTATGAGGATCGTAATGGATGGGCTTATAGGGTTTTTTGGTTCATTATATTCCTAAAGTGATACCATAATTCCAAATAAGGAATTCCAAGGATGGGATCAGGTTATTAATTTAATAATTAATGAAATAATTTATATGATGTGTCTGCCATACCAAAGAACAAGATTGTATTTTTTCAGTTTCTTACACCTTATTGATGGCCTGGTTAGGCATCTCTTGGTTACTTATCTTTACGAGGGATTTTGAGCTAGTGGTAGTTCTCGAGACTTACTTATTGAATGATAATTTTATTAAATGAAACTTGATTATAAATTGATACAGTGTTGGATATTTATTCAATGACTTTATTCCATGGTCGAAGTAGGTAGTATAGGTAAGGTTTCTATGGGAACTCATGCCTTTATGGGTTGTTTACATACAACACTTATTTTCATATTCTATTACTACCTACACGCTGTTGTTGTTATATATTCACTGACTGGGTGACATTAGAGAAATTTGGGTGATGACCTAATAGGATTGTATCTCACACCCTATTTGGGCCTCTGTTGGGTACCTGGATATACTATTTGGATGTAGGTAGGGATCAGGGAAAGTGCCCATAGTTCGATTCTTGATTGTGTGCCACTCTTAGGAGCACAAGACCGAGATAAGGCTCGTGATTCTATCAGGAGATAGTGTTTTTGGTCTTTTTCATATTTTGATACATGTGTTTTATTAATTCCATGTGTACCTATTTTGAATGTTTTATAGATATATGACATGTTCATAAATATATATATGTGTGTGTGTGTGTGTGTGATTCCTTCTGGTGTTGTTTTATTTATCTATCTTTGATGTTTATCTATTATTTAGTTATCTATTGTCTGGTTGATTTAATGCTTCCAATACTAATCTGTTAATGTATATTCATTTTGATACACTCTAGTGTTGATGGAATAGTCTCTCCATAGACACACCCTAGGCCCTCATAGCTAGTCGGTAGCCTCTGTCATTTGGGGAGATGTTCTTGAGTCCATGTGTCCAACTAGGGTCGGGGAACTATTCATTGGTAGCCGAGTCCAGGACATTACAAAGTGGTATCAAAGGCACTTTCTTTTCTATTTTAATATTTCAATACAATATAAAGGGTATTATGAAGGAAATGGAATTTGTTAATGAGATTTTCTTCGTCATAGTTAACCCACGTACAAAAAAAACAAGTTCCCTTGAATAAAATTTTTTATTTTATGGATTTAGACTATTATAGATGATTTAATTCCATTGTTGGGTGATTCACTTGAGTTTTTTTGTTATTATTGATATGATTTTCAATTTTATTTTGTTTCAACATGATTAGATGTGGGTATTCCATCTCATGCATCATTTTAGGAACTTTATAGGAATCACATGGCATGCATTATTCCATGACATATTGGGTGAATTTCTTATTGAATAATGTTGTGATAGGTGTGGTGTTAGATACACATGTTATTGCGATAGAATTTTTTGTAGGGAATTTTGAAACATGGTTGGTACTTAGAGAGCCTACCATAACCTAAGTATTTTTTTTTTTTTGCTAATTAGGATACAGCAGACACCCTAAGTAGCCAGTTGTGGTATGTTGAGTCATGGACCAAGAGTCTCATGGACTGGGATGTGTTATGGTGTAGAGTAGGTGAACACCATATTTTGGTTCATTGGGAGTATGGGCCTTTATGGATAGAAATTTGGTGAACCATTTGGTTCAACCATTTAAAATGAATATGGAAATGAAATTGAAATTGAAATTTTTTATGGTATAGAACTTAACCCATACTTGACCTTGGTAGTGGGAAGTAGGTAGTATCTCTTACTTTTATATGATTTGTACATCACCCAAACCTGACTCAAGGAGCAGTCAGAGGGGTGTGTATCTTATATAGTAAGTATTATACATGTTCAATTTTAATACCTACTCTTTTAGTGATTATTGAATCTTGATTTGAGGTGTGCGCTTGTCATTGTAGAGATATGACACCACGAAATCCTCCAATTTCACACCAAGAGGGTGGAAGAGGCCATGCTTTGGAGGTAGTAGGTCATGGTCTACCAGTATATCCTCTAGTAGTGCCATCTAAGGAACCATTAGTTTTACTATACATGGGTACTCAGTCATAGTTCTGTAAAGGCTTTATCTACTTCATATAGACCATTCAAGGAACACTGCGACCTTCCCCAGCTATGGTAGAGTTTACACATGAGTTATAGAAGTAGCATCCACCCACATTTTTTAGGGATGGTGGGCCATAGGCTATGGAGTCATGGATTGAGGCCATGCTATCTATCTTTGAGAATTTCAAGACGCCTCCCAATATGAGGGTAAATCTCGTTACTTATATGTTGTCTGATTCCCCCAATATATAGTGGGATGTCATTACTCATACGGATCCTTATCTAGAGATGTCTTAGATGGATTTTCATATGGAATTCTAGGATTACTTCTATACTGAGAAGTTGAGGGCTGATAGAGCCTGAGAGTTCATACACTTGGATCAAGGCACGTTATCATTCATGGTTTATTCGGCTCGTTTTATAGAGCTCCAACGCTTCTTGCCTATTCTGATGGGTGATGATTTGTCTAAAGCTTGGAAATTAGAGGATGGTCTTAGGTATGACATATGATCATAAGTGAATATATTTTGGTTTACTTACATTTCTAGAATAGTGAATCAGGCACTTATCATGGAGCATAACCTGAGAAAGGCTAGGGGTGTGAGCCAAGGCAATTAGACACCTAGATCTGGTACTGCATCGACCAGTAGAAGGAAATGTCATCTAGAGCTTATACATAGTGAAATTAGTATACATTTTACATAATTAAGTATCCAGGTGAGGTTTTACCAATGTGATAGACTAGGAAATATGAGACCTAGGTGCACGAGATATGCGGTCGAGTTCCAATATTATGGAAATATGGGCCATCTTCAGTGCTTTTGCATAACTTTTCCTCTAGAAACTAGTGAGAGAGGGTCTACATCGACTCCACGTTCAGGAGTGGGGTTAACATTTTCTCATAAGGTAGGGATATGGAGTGTAGTTATCCAGTCAAGCTGAGGTGGTGGTTATGTCTATGGTAGTCAGACCCTAGATTTACAGCGATAGCATATTGGATCTACTTAGGGTATCCAGTATGTATCATAGGTCCAAGAATCAGGATAGATATACATAGTGAAACTGACCCCTGAGGAGAAGATTTCTAGACCTTCTACTATAAGAGTTACTATTCTAGTATCCTCTACTTTGGAATCATCGGTTTTTAATACAGGTTCTTCTTATAGCTTTATATATGTGCCCATTATGGTGATACTTGGTCTCAGTGTTCAGTGTTCTGATGAATTTATGACACTTGATACTCCATTAGGGATCATAATAGAGGATGTATGTCAGTTCAGGGAGTTCTCCCTTGAGATTGGTGGGTGTCAATTCATATAGGACCTATTTTTCCTCAGGATGGCAGGTTTTCACATCATTCTTGGGATGGACTAGTTGGTTCTCATTCATGCTTCCATTGATTATTATCGTCAAAGGGTTACCTTCACATCACCAAAGGGAGAATATTTTATTTACAAGGGTGAATGATATGTCCAAGATATTCGATCTGGACCCAAGCATTATGGGATGAGTGGGATGATATCCCAAATTGCGAGTTTATATTTGGATGACCAGGGAACACATCAAGAAATTTTTCCTCTATTGGTTGATCATTTCAGAGATGTTTTCACAGATAAAATTTAAGGATTGCATCTAGTGAGAAAGGTAGAGTTCTCTATAAATCTAGTGTTAGGAGTTGCACCAGTATCTATTCCTCCTTATATGATGGCTATTATGGAATTGATGGATCTCAAGAGGCGGGTAGAGGATTTAGAGGAAAAGGGGGTTATTCTAACCAATACTTCTATATGGGGTTCTCTGGTCCTTTTTGTGAAAAAATTGGATAGTGCTCTCATTCTATATGTGGATTAACAAAAATTGAACCAATTTATGGTTAAGAACGAATATCCACTACTGTGGATATATGATCTCCTAGACCAACTCTGAGGAGCTCGGGTGTTCTCAAAAATTGATTTGAGGTCTGGATATCATCAGGTATGTATTAGACCATATAACATAAATCACATATATTTTCATAGTAGGTATAGTCTATATGAGTATTTGG
The DNA here is from genome assembly GCA_963277665.1 of Viscum album. Lineage (NCBI taxonomy): Eukaryota > Viridiplantae > Streptophyta > Magnoliopsida > Santalales > Viscaceae > Viscum > Viscum album. Next base: position 1,935,053,020 of record OY728132.1, read on the forward strand.
TTATGTCATTCAGTCTTATGAATGCACATTTAGTTTTCATGGTGCTGATGAACCAAGTTTTCCATCCTTATCTGGATTCTTTTGTGGGGGTTTTCATGGATGATATCTTGGTGTATTCTCACACTCGACATGACCATTCCAAAAATATTTAAATTTTTTTTAATACACTAATAGAGAATCAATTATATGTTGAGCTCACAAAGTTCCACTTTTTGATGGATTAGATATCTCTTATTGGGTTATATTATCTCAGATATAGTTGTATCAGTTGATGCAGAGAAGGTGAGATCTGTAGTTTCCTGGGATAATCTCAATAACTTCTTTGACATATAGAGTTTCTTAGGTCCAGTTGTATATTAAAGGTTTTTTATATAGTAATTCTCATGATTATCAGTTCCATTGATGGTATTGACTAAGAAGGATGTGAATTTTTTATGGTTAGATACATGCGAGAAATCCTTTCAGAGTTGAAAGGGAGATTGTCTTCAGCATTGATATTGATTTTTATAGATCCATGTAAGATTTAAACTATTTATTGTCATACATTAGTTATTAGGATAGGATAAGTTCTTATGCATGGGAATATATTCATAGCATATGGGTCTCGGTAGTTGATGCCACATGAGAGGAATTACCTAACACAGGATATCGAGTTAGATGTAGTTGTTCATACATTTCTCTATTAGAAATATTACTTACTTGGAGAGTAATTTGTGGTTTTCACAAACCACAAAAGCATCAAGTATATATTTACACAGTTTGATCTGAATCTAAGGCAACGAAGGTGGGTTTATTACTTGAAGTATTTTGAATTAGATCTTGCCTATACACTGGGTAAAGGAAATACAGTGGTTGATGCACTGAATAGGAGGACTCAGATATAGGTAGTTTAGGAGTCTAGTAGATAGTGTAAGATTATGGATTTTTTCTCTAAGATTCGCTTAGAGGTTCTATAAATTCAGGGGTATAATCTTCTTTTATCCTTATTTGTGATCTCTACCCTTCTGTAGAGAGTGAGGATGAGGCAGATATCGAATTCTAAGGGCCAAGTCCTATGGGAGATTGTGGCAGGTGAGGACCCTCCTCCTGGTTGGACCGTAGGTGAGGATAAAATTATCCATATACATAGTCATGTATGGGTTTTAGAAAACATGTGTGAGGAGCTGATATGAGACTTAAATGCTCCATATTTGGTAGTACACCCCAGCATCACCAAGATGTATCATAACTTACATCATCAATACTTATGGTTAGGAATAAAAAGATATTTGGATAGTTTTTTCAAGATGTGTTCCTCCTATCAGTAGGTAAAGGCATAACACCAGTGACCAACCATAATTTTATAGCAGCTACCCATTCCTGGGTAGAAATGGGATGATGTTGCGATGGATTTAATGACCAGGTCAATAAGGTAACCGTGAGTAAATTATTCCATATGGGTTGTTCTTGATATGATCATAAATGTTTCTCATTTAATACCTATAAAGGATACCTTTTTAGCTGAGGACATTAGTATGTTGTATATATATGAGATAGTACACCTTCATAGGGTCCCACGCACTATCATTTTTATATAAGGATTCCAGGTTTATGTCTCACTTCTAGTAGATTTTATAGAGGGTGCTAGGTACATATGTGATTCTGAGCATGGAATACCCCTCTCAGACTGATGGCTAGTGAGATAATTTGATATAGTGCTTAAAGATATGCTGCAAGCACACATCCTAGATTTTGGGGGCTATTGTGAGAGGCATATACCCCTGGTTTAATTCATCTACAATAATAGCTTTTAGAATATTGTTCATACCAAACCTTACGATCCTTTGTATGGTAGTCCATTTTAATCACATATGTGCTGGTTAGAGGCAATAGAGGCAACTATTCTTGGACCTCATCTCATATAGGATACTATAGATCAGGTTCGGTTGATTCAAAAATGGATGGCTACTGCACAGTCTCGATGGAAATCTTACACCAATCACTGTAGACGAATTCTAGAGTTTGAGTTTGGGGATCGGTTCTTTTAAGTGTTTTACTAAGGTTGGTACAAAGGAAGATCAAAATATAGGGTAAAATTTCACGATGATATGTTAGCCTGTTTGAGATTCTAGAGAGATTCAAATGGGTAGCCAATTGGTTGTAGTTACCACAGAGGTACCGAACCATGCACAAAGTCTTCCACATGTACAAAATTTTTGTTATCATTCAGACCCATCTCATTATTTTTAGATTTAGGAGGTTGAGTTATAGGTATATTATTCCTTTCAGGAGCATCCTATACAAATTGCGGATCGTAGCAAAAAGGTTCTATGAGACTAGTCAGTTCCTATAGTATGGGTTTTATAGAATCACAACCATGTAAAAGATAAAACCTAGGTGCAAGATACCGATGTATGATAACATTGGCCATAGTTGTTCATAGATTATGCTTCACCACCCTTGTAAGGGAAATTCAAGGATGAATTTCTTTAGGGGGTTAAGTTTGTAAGAACCCATTTATTTCTAGAGGAACATAATCTTTTTATTTCCATTAGTTTTCAGTTTAGATTCTTAATTTCAGCCTAATGTAAATTTCCATAGAGGTTATGAAAGATTTGGGGTGTATGGGTAATGTTTGGATCCCAGAACCCATATTTTTTGAAATGTAAGTAAGGTCGAATGGTTAGTAGAAACTGTGTGAGGCATATCATACGATTACTAAAAACCATGTAAAGATAGACAGTGGGGTGTTATTGGTCACATGGTTTGAGGAAATAATGAAAATGGAGGATCATGCCCATGTAGGACCCTCTATAGTTTTTGATAGTGTGATGAGACATGGTTTGTGTATGGTTTTTCAAACCATGCACACTAACCATGCGAGGAGCCCCTCCTTATAGAAGATAGTGCATGGTTGGTGAACAGGTTGTCCAACTGTGTAACCCATTATTTTGAGTCAAAATGACCATTTTTACCTTAATTAATATTATAACTGAAAACCTATTCCACTTATCCTCCTATATTGTACAATAGCTCATTAAATATCCCCTTAAAGAAAACTGGTAGGCTTTTCTCCCATTCTTCTATTTGGACTCAGAATTGAGTGTCTATCATATCATTGGATCCACATCAGTGAGTACTAAATTACTTTTGGGTTGTTCTTCATTTAACTTTGGATCAGTTAAGTTATTTATGTGCAATCTAATATAACATATTTTCATGTTCTTCTTTAGTTCCTTACTTTTCTACCGATCTGAGTCAAATCAGAAGCTGATACTGGATGATCACTCTATTATGGACCAATGGTGGGTGGTATCATTCTTTTCCCTCAAAGTTGAGGTTTTCATATATATGTATTTATCTTGCATGCCTAATTTTCCAAGCATTTACCTTGAAATTTAATTTAATCCTTGATTAAAATAGATAGGTATGACATATGTGATTAATGAGACCATTGATAAATGATTAAAGTTTATGAACCTTGAATTGTAGACACCCCTTGGGTGTGTTGTATAATTAATTGGAGCACCATGGGTGGCATATGAACTTGATTTCCTTTTAGGTTTTTCGTAACCCCTTTCCAAGGGAGGTTAAATGATGAATTGAATTATAAATTGAATTTATTAAAGAAATGGAATGGATGACCATGTCCCTAGGTTATGTCTATGTATTTTCCTGTTAAATCATGAGTTTATCATTATAATGAAAATCCCACGTGAGATAATTAAGAGGCTAATACTATTAATCTTATCCCTTTATTTGATCCACCTTCTGTGATAAGGTTTAAATGAAATGATCATGGTGTGGACCTTGGCATAATTAAAAAAAAATTATTGAATTTTTATTATATTCCTTAGGTAATACATGGGTTCTCATATGAACTCCATCGTCAGACTCATTTTATTGTTTCTCTACTTATGATTGAGTGATACTTGGACTCCTTAGTGGATTTCTAAGGACAGACTCAGAGGCTTTACTATTATACACCCGAGTGACACTTTGAATCATTATATAGACTACCAAGGATGGACTCAGAGGGCTGATTCTATATGTATGTGCTTGGAGTGAGACTCGGGATCCCATAGTGGACCACCAAGGATGGAATCAATGGTGATGATGTTATACTACACTAGATCAATACCAAGGTTCTTATAAGGATATCCATGGATGGGCTTGTAGGGTTTTTGGTTCATGATATTCTTGGAGAGATACCTGGATTCAAAATAAGGAATGATAAGGATAGGATCAGGTTCTTAATTGAATAATTAATGAAATTATTTATAAAACATATCGGCCAATTTAAAGAACAAGCTTGGATTTGTTTGGTATCTTGCACATTATTGATGTCCTTTTTAGGCACCTCTTGATCACATATATTTATAGGGGATGTCAGACTAGGTTTCAGGTCTCGAGACATACTTATTAAATGATACTTTTATTAAATGAAAATTGATTATAAATTGATACAAGACTGGCTATTTATTTAGATACTTCTGGATAAGGCCGAAGCAGGTAGCATAGGAAGGGTGTCCATGGGCACCCGTACCTTTATGGTTTGTTTACATACAACACTTATTAACATATTATATTACTAACTTCACATTTTTGTTGTTATATATTCACTGACTGGATCGAATTAGAAACATTTGGGTGATGACCTACTAGGATTGTATCTCACACCCTGTTTGGGCCACCATTGGGTACCTAAAAAGACTATTTGGATATAGGTATGAATTAGGTAAATAACCCATAGTTTGATGCTTGATTTTGTGCCATTATTTGGCGCACAATACTAATATGAGGTTCATGATACCATCGAGAGATAGTGTTTTTGGTCTTTTTGGTATTTTGATACATGTATTGTATCGATTCTATGTATACCCATTTTGGATGTTTTGTAGACATATGAAATGTTAATTAATATATATATATATATATATATATATGAGATTCCTTTTAGTATTATTTTATTTATTATTCTTGTATGTTTATCACCTATTCAGTTATCGATTGTATGATTGATTTACCGATTCCTATACTTATCTATTATTGTATATTTGTTATGATACACTCTGTTGATGAGTAAATAGCATCCCCACAGAAAAACCCTAGTCCCTCTCTACTAGTTTTTATCCTCTGGAGTTTGGGGATATACGCTTGAGGTCATGTATCCAACCGGGCTTGGGGAACCGTTCAGTAGCAGTCGGGTCTGGGACGTTAAATAATCTTACTTTGATCATGGTTACATAATCTCCATAATAATAATAATGAACTAATTATCATATTTATAAATTAAATATAATTTTAAGACCAATCATGAAATGTGATTTTGATAAATGAAGTATGTTACGATCATGGAGACGGTAGGTCGTACATACGTATGAGTGACATTTCCATTTTTTAACGATCATTATGGAAAGGTGGTAAGTAATATTTTATCTTTATAGAATGATAATAATATCATAAAAAACATATTATTCATTTAAATATATGTATACATGTCATCCATGTGTTTTGGTGATGAAAAGAGATAGTCACATATCTTTGTGAAGGTGGTAGTCCACACGTACATGAATGATGTTATCATCTTTCAGTAAGTTAAAAGGTAATAAAGAAAATGATATATTATATTTTCAAAATTAATAATATTTCATTAATATCATAAGTATGTAATGTATATCACATATATTAGTTAAATATATCCTATTTTCTTCCATGTACAGTGTTAGTGAAAATCGAATCACATCGCTTCGTGAGGCGGTAGTCTTCCATACACACGAGCGAAGTTATCGTTTCCCCTACGGAATGGAAAATAAAATGTTATATAAGATATAATTACTATGAAAGTATAATTATGTTATAGATTTCATATATATACTTTATATTCATCACTATACCCAACCATGAGAGGTGGTAATGGAAAAACGAATGACACCGATTCACGAGGCGATAGTCCGTCGTACACATGAATAAAGATTTTGTAACCTATTTGATGGAAGTGAGGATGGATTCTGATCATTACCTTAAAATAATATCTATTTATATGGAAGATATTGATATGATTATATCATTATGATTAAATAAGAATTAAAGAAGGTGGAGGAAGGAACAATATAAAAATGCTCATTGAATAACGTTACTGCTTATTTGGGTAACCTCCTTAGGTTTGTACCAAAATAATTCCTAGGTTTGATTTATAACCAAAATAAGGCTTATAGGATGAGATGAGGGAAGTTGTGAAGTGATTTTGTCAAGGATTTTCTTAACCAAAAGGTTTTGAAGGTGTGAAGAGGAGAGTATAGGGGGTGGACTTTTATAACTGAGGTGGGTGGCGCACTTGTAATTTTTTGAAAATAAAAAGGTGTACCCATGTTTTTCATGTTCCAAATATGTCATACCTCCTTTTTAATACATAAATTTTCATTAAATTTTACAAATATAGGATCTTTTAAAGTTTAGTTTCTTGGAAAAATGTTACATAATACATGAAAACATAAAACGTTCTTCTAATAAACTTGAAAGAATTATTCAAAGGTTCATACTAAGTAAATTTACTATAAATCATAAACTGGGGACATACATCAAAATAAAGGGTGGTTATAAGGTCCAGTAATGGAAATCAAGTTAAATAGTTTACAAGTGATATTGAGGAATATCAATAAGAATGTGAGGAATATCATTATGGAATGAGAAAGGGAAAATGAGGTATATCATAATAAAAATGACATTAATCATAGCATGAAAATTTTGATAAAACATTTAAATGAGACATTTATAATGATATCACCAAGGTTTGTCACCGAGGTGTCAAAAAATACCAAGATTATTCACCAAGGTATTGTAAAACATGTCATATCTAGAGATTAAATTATTTTCCCAATGCATTGCAGAAATATCAGGGTGCACCATTCATATGTATTAATTAATGTGAGACACATATATCATAATCAAACATTTCATAAATAATACATGTAAAATAAAATAAACAGGTTTCATATCAAAATCATAATGTTTCAAAAGTGCTTAAAAACATGAATATTATTTTATTTTCTAACCCATGGAAAAGGAATGTGAGTTTCATGTATGTTAATACCAAATTCAGATAAATAATTTTTAAATTTATGTTAATTCCCTTGTAAAATAAATAGGCTTTGTTATTAACAAGAAGAAAATAAAAATGATATTTCTTAAAGAGAAGAGAGCAATTTTGAGAAGTAAATTCGGCAGCATAATGGGTATAAAATGTGGTTCTTGAAAAGGGTAAAAAGAGAGGGGAAAAGGTTATACCATTAATAAAACATAATTTAGTATTAAGGGTATGATATAAAGGTTAATATAAAATATTAACCCTAACATTTATAAGATATATATGAAAAGAGGTTCTTGAATTAAAAAGAAAAGAAGAAGAATTCTCTTACCTTAAAGAGTTACTCCTAAAACAAAATGATTGGGAACTTGGGGACTGAGGACACATTTTAAGGACTCCTTGGGAGGTAAAACAACTATAGATTCATGGAGGATGGATTAGGAGTTAAAGGAAATAGATAAATGGGTGGGTATTTATAGAAAAAGTGTAGGATTTGTTTATTAATTTTCAAATATAGGCCTTGGAAACCTAGGTTGTGGAAAATGAAAAACCATGGTATTTACCATGGTATTTGACCATGTTTTTGGACAATTGGGTCATATTTTATGTTATTTTAATCTAAAACATTCTATAATCATTTTTTATTACTTCTTTTTTCATGTAAAACTAAAGTTTCCACAAAAATAATGTTTTTAATGCTAAAGTTTCCATTTTAGAATTTGGAAAGTAAATTATAGGTTTAGAAATTGATTAAAATATATTAAAATACTTTATATTCATAAAATAAAATATTTTAGGTCGTGGATTGTGGTTAATTAGTAATTATATCATTATCACATAATTATGAATTCATTAAACATACTGAAAAACTCAAACTGTATTTTTACTATTCATGAAAAAATAAAGTATTTTAGAAAATTATCATAAATTTATCCTAACATAATTATGGAAGGTGATTTCAAAAATTATATTTATTTTATAATAATAATACTCTCAATATTATAATTCTAAATTTTAAATATAAAAATCCTTATTTATTAAAAATAATAACAGATTGAAAATGCATAGTAAAATTTTTGACACTTAAAAAATATATTTTATCATTTATATTTAAATAAGAGTGTTTTTATCATACTATTTCATTAAAATAAGTATTATTAATAATATTTCAGTTTATTATAAATATTTAAATATTTTTTATAAAGTATAATTTATGTTTGAAAAATCAATTTATCAAATTCCAACTCAATTTTATTAAGAAAAACTATTCTTAAAATAGAATTGGTGGAATAAAAAATTATTTATACAATGAAATTACACTTTATGTAACTAGGGTCTTGACACATAACCCCTTATAACACCCATATATTACCTAAGGGTATAGTGTGTGATTGTGATAGATTCATGGGGCGGCTCAGCTAACATTACCCAGGTGGTAATTTCCACTAACTTGAACTTCTATCATAGGTGATTTCATTAAAAATTCACTTGTTAAAGTTCATATTGGGATTGGTTAAGATCAAACCCCAATGATTATATCTCCCTCTTAAGCTCTGATAAAATTACTTCATATGACGTGACTTTACTGGATCAGGTCTTTGTTTCTCCTTTTTACATTAATTATTTTTTATCATTTCTATTTACAAATTATAACATAAAAATTATTACCAAGAGTATAGTTTCCAATGGTAAAATTGAAAAATGGCCATATTTGACCAATGGTCAAAAAATAGTCAAATATTGATGGTCAAATTTCCCTTTATAATCACTTAATTATTAAATAAATGCGGTTTTATTATGTAAGGTAGAATATAACACACATTTTCCTAGGAAACAAATATAATTTAAAGAGTTTGAGTCGTTACATTATTCCCCTATTAAGAAAATATTTCCTATAAATTTCAAATTTTTCTCTCAATTGAAAACATATGTGGGTACTTCTATCTCATTGTATCCTTTGGTTCCCACATCGCTTCTTCATATTTATGGTTCCTCTATAACACTTTGATGAGGTGGGTAGTCTTATTGTGTAGAACCTTGTCTCTATGGTCAAAGATCTCCACCAGGTGTTCTTCATAAGAGAGTTCATGTTAAAGTTTTACCACCTCTAAATTTAGTGCATCTGATGGGTTAGGTATGTACTTCCTCAAGAGAGATGTGTAGAATACATCATGAACTTGAGCTAGATTTGGTGGAAGTACAAGTCTGTAGGACACTCCTATGTGATCAAGGATTTCATAGGGGCCAATATACCTGGGGATAGGATTCCCTTTCTTCAAAAAACTACATGATTATCTTCCATGGTGATATTTTAAGGAAAACATTCTCACCAACATCAAACACCAAGTCCCTTCAAATATTTTCAGCATATCTTTTTTACTGAATCTGAGCATCCTTAATGTGTTTTTGGATAGAATGAACCTTTTATATCATCTCTTGCACAAGATCAGGCCCAATAATATTTGTCTCACCAAATTCATCCCAAAAAGTATGAGTTTTACATTAATTCCCATATGGAGCTTCATAGGGTGGCATTTGAATACTTGAATTAAAGTTTTTGTTATATGAAAACTCAATTAATGGGAGGTGTTGATCCCATCCACCTTTAAATTCGATTGAGAATATTCTTAGAATTTCCTCAAGTTTTTAAATAATCCTTTCATATTGGACATTATTTTGGAGATGATATACCATACTAAAATTCAATTCAATATTCAGATCATGTTTAATACTTCTCCAGAAAATTTATGTGAACCTTGGATAATGATCAGAAATGATAGAAAGTGGAACCCCATGAAACCTCGCCACTTATTTTATGTAAATCATGTAAATTTTTTAAAAATATAAATCTTCATAAATAGAGATGAAATGGGAATTATTGGTGAGATGATCCACTATAACCCACATCACATTGTTTCCTTTAGATGTTATCGGGAGACGAGTGACAAGTTCCATAGTGATATTGTCCTACTTCCATGTTGGTATGGGTAGTGGTTGTAATACCCCTTTAGAAATTTTTCTATCTTCTTTAACTTTTTGACACACCAAGCACCATGTAGTGTAGTTTAAAATATCTTTTTTCATGTTATCCCACCAATAATGATCATGAAGGTCCCTATACATTTTAATGATTCTAGGATGTGTAGAGAATGTAGAGCTATGAGATTCATCCATTAGATCCTTATTTATTTCCAAAATATATGGAACTCCTAGCCTTGTGTGAAATTTTAGTACTCCTTCTTGATCAATATTTATCTTTATAAACCTCCCATTCTTCACAGCCTCTATCTTCTTCTGTAACAAAGGATCTTCTCTTTGATATTTCTTGATCCTCTCTAGTAATAATGGTTGAGAAATAATTTGGGATAGAGTTGATAATGTCCCTTACCTCATTATTCCTATGTCTAACATTACTAGGTACTTGATCAATAGATCTCCTTGAATCTTTATCATTTCCAAAACAATAGGTTCTTGCCTGCTTAATGCATTAGCAACTTTGTTTTCTCTTCTAGGGTGATAATGAATTGAACAGTCGTAGTCTTTAATAAGTTCCAACCATATCTTATGTCTCATTTTCAATTCATTTTGCATGAAAATATAATTCAAACATTGATGTTTTGTGTATATATTACATTTATCCCCACAAAGATAGTGCCTCTATATCATCAAAGCATAAATAACTACAGCTAGCTCCAGGTTATTCATAGGATAATTCTTCTCATGAGGCTTTAACTGTAAAGATGCATAAGCAATGACCTTTTAATTTTTCATGAGGATTCACCCAATATATTTCATAGATTAATAGATAAAAATAATGAATACTTCTTATATATAGGGTAGAGTTAACACATGTTCAATAACCAATCTCTTCTTCATCTTTGGAAACTTTCTTCACACTCCTTTGTTTAGATGAACTTGGATCCTTCTCAACTTAACTTGGTTATTGGATTAGAAATTTGTAAAAAAAATAAAAAACCTCATATAATATCCTACTAAACCAAGGAAAATATGAATCACAATTACTGTTATAGGATGAGGCCACTCCTCCATACCCTTGATCTTGGCAGTGTCAACTGAGATTCCTTCATTGGTTACATTGTGCCCCAAGAAAGAAAATTTTTGTAACAAAAAATCACATTTTCTGAACTTTCCAAATAGACTCTCCTTCCTTATAGTTTTCAGTATAAATCTTATATGATCCTTATTCTCCTCATGACTTTTGGAATATATCATAATATCATCAATAAAAACTATCAAAAATTTATCAAGGTAGTCCTTAAAGACTCTATTCATCAAATCCATAAATATAGTAAGTACATTAGTCAAGATGAAGGGAATGAAAAAAATAATACCCATATATTTATTGGAATGAAGTCTTTAGAATATCTTCTTTCTTAACCCTCAATTAATGATAACTAGATCAAAGATCAATCTTGTAGAAGAATTGAGCCCCACAAATCTAGTCAAATAAATCATCAATCCTTGGAAGAGGGTATTTTTTCTTCACTATGATACCATTAAGTTCTCTATCATAAATACATATCTACATTGATCCATCCTACTTCTTCACAAAGAGAACAGTTTATCCACCCAAGGATACACACTTGTTCAGATAAACCCCTTCTCCAAAAGATCTTGTAGTTTTTTCCTTAATTAATCTAGCTCAACATTTTCCTTTCTATATGAGGTATTTGATATCATCTTGGATTCAGGTATGATTTCAATGGATAAATATACCTCTCTTTCTGGGGTAGGTCTAGGTAACTCCCCAAGAAATACGTCAATGTATTCATACATTATGGGGACATTTTCTATTCATATACTTTCATTTTCTTCTTCATATTCACTGATCATTTACATAAAGAAGGCTATGGGTGGTTCTTCTAGACAATGATCAGGTCGAGATATCTCTCCATTGAAAACAACTGTAGGGTTTCCATCCAATACTAATTTAATTTCCTTACTTTTATAGTTGATCTTAGCATTATACTTTGAGATCCAATCCATCTATAGTATAGTGTCGAATTCTATCATGGGAATGACTACAAGATTTTTTATTATATTGTTCTCTCCAAAGTGAATACTAGAGTTTCTATACATTGTTGATTATTAGATAATACCTCTAAGATTATTGACTGATAACTCTACATTTAGTACTTCAGTGATTGATTCTATATTAAATTTGGAACTTGGAAGAAAAAAAGGAATGCGTAGAACCTGAATCAAAAAACTTATTTTCTTGCTTTTAGAGAATAATGAGAGTACCTACTACCATGTCATTTGGAAATTCAACTTCATTATTCATGATATAAAAATCTCTACCTTGTTATCTTGTTCTATTCTGAGGTTTATGGAGGTTCCCCTCCATTATCTTCTGATTTGGATAATGATTAGAAAAGTTCCCAAGTTGTCCACACTTGTAGCATTGTACTTCAGGATGGGCCTACACCATATTCACATTGTCTTTAGTGTTGATAATTTGATGTTTCACCTCACTATGATAGTTCTAAGAAATATGGACATCTCTTCCATGATTGAAACATTTCCCTATCCCAAGAAAGTATTTCCCTAAATGCTTATTCCCACATTTGTTTCATGTGGGAAGTTTTACTATCTTTCCTCATATTCTGTGATCAAATTGCCTCCCTAATCTTGGATCCATTGATATATTCTTTTCATTATATCTATGGGACCATTGCATCTCTCTGAAATCTAGTTCAACCTTCATAGCACTCTACAATATCTCCTCATAGATGTCATAGTCTTGATTGGGCATATTCTTCTGTAGATGGGGTATTAGTCCACCAAATAATATATCAACCTTTTCATTAGTATCCATGATAAATATAATGATAAAGTCTTTTAAAATTCATCTCATAGCTTCCCACATATTCATTTTTCTTATACTTTAGCTCTAGGAATTCCTTTTCCATTTTTGTTCACATTGAACGGGGAAAATATTTTTTGAAAAAAGGTTCACATGAACTCTTCCCACTCTATAGAATCAATCTACATTCTTGGATTCATGTTTCTAATCAGTTTCTACCACTGATCAACTTCTCCCTATAAGTGGTATACAACCAGTGTGACATTCTCTTGTTCCAAACAATGGAGCACATAAATGATATCTTCTATAGAGCTTATTCATTATTCAAAAATCAATGGGTTGGTAGATCCAATGAAATAAGGTGGTCATTGATATAGAAAGAACTCAAAAAAATTTGTTCCCTTCGAGGTGAATTAGGTCTCTCATCTTAATTCATGTTATTGTTCGTAACTCAAGTCAGTTAATTCATCATTCTCATGAAGTTTTCCATTCTAGATTCCATCGGAGGGTTGGCAGTGCATGGTCTATTACACTCACTATTTACACAATTCCTTTTATTTCCCACTATTTTCTAAAAGAATAAAACCTTATTTAGAAAAGTTTTTCTTTTAATAATTTTATAATTATAAATTAATTTGTATATCTTAAAACATCATGCTTAAATATGTTATTCTTTAAAAATAATTACATTTTTTATAAATCCTTCATAATGATTCATAAAAAGCTTGAGATTAACCAAACATATCCCCCAGGAGTGTAAAAATAGGAGTGTATCAAGTCCCATTGTCATGCACCACTTCCCATTTGATTATAGATCACAGATTTTTTTTTTTTTTGTTACCCCTAGATACATATGTGTCAGAGCCACATCCATGTTTCTGTATCCAAGTAGGGATTTCTTTACTCAGAAACCACTTACTTAATACTTCACAAAAAAATTAAAATGTTTTCCTATGTTTAAATATTTTTACAGGATTCTTCCTAGATTTTTAAAATAATAATTTACAAAAAAAATAACCATCCTTTGATACCAACTATGTAATACCACCTTTTAAATACATAACTTTTCATTACATTATACAAACCGAGGATCTTTTAATGTTTAGTTTCTTTTAAAAATATTAGATAATACATGAAAAATTAAAACATTATTCTAATACGCTTGAAAGGATTCTTAAAACGTTCAAAATAAGTACATTTACTACATATCATGACCTAGGGACATACATCAAAGGAAAGGCTGAGCATAAGGCCCAATAATGGAAATCAAGGGAAATAGTTCACAAGTGATCTTGAGAAATATCAATAAGAACATGAGGAATATCATTATGGTATGAGAAAGGTAACATGAGGCATATCATAATAAAAGGGACATTAATCATAATATAAAAATGCGTCTACAAAATTTAAATGATACATTCATAATCATATCACCAAGGGTTTTTACCGAGGTGTCATAAAAATTACCAAGGTTATTCACCAAGGTATTGTAAAACATGTCATCTATAGAGATAAAATTATTTACCCAGTGCATTGGAGTGATATTAGGGTGAACCATTAATATTTATTAATTAATTTTATCCACATAGATCATAATCAAAAATTTCATAAATAACCTATGGAGAATAAAATAAATGGGTTTCATATCAAATTCTTGGCGTTTCAAAAGTGCTTTAAAACATGAATATATGTCATTTTTTCAACCCACGAAAAGGGAATGTGGGTTTCATGTATGTTAATACTAGAATAAAATAAATAAACTTTACATTTATTTGAATAACCTTGGAAAATAAATAGGCTTGGTTATTTACAAGAACAAAATAAAAGGAAATTTCTTAATCAAAATAGATAAATTTTGAAAAGTAAATTCAATAACATAACAAGTATAAAACATAGTTTTAGAAAAGGTCAAAAAGAAATAGGAAAAAGGTATCCCATTTATAAAACATAATTTTTAAGTAATGGTATGATTTAAAGGTCAATATAATAGATTAACCATAACATTTATAAGAAATATATAAAAAGAGGTTATTGAATCAAAAAGAAAAGAAGGATAATTCCCTTACAATGAAGAGTTACTTCTAAAACATGAATATTGAGACCTTGGGGGATTTAGAACACATTGGGAGGACTCTATAGGAGGTAAAATTACCATATATTTGTGGATTATGGATTGGTAGTGAAAGTAAATGGATAAATGAGTGGTTATTTATAGAAAAAGTGGAGGATTTGTTTATTAATTTCCAAATATAGGCCTTGGAAACCTAGGTTGTGGAAAATGAAAAACCATGGGCTTTACCATGGAATTTTACCATTTTTTTGGACACTTAGGCTATATTTTATGTTATTTTAATCTATAATAGTTTATAATCATTTCATATTACTTCATTTTTCATGTAAAAGTAATGTTTCCGTAAAAATAATTTTTTTAATGTTAAAGTTTCCATTTTAGACTTTGGAAAGTAAATTATAGGTTTGAAATTGATTAAAATATATTAAAATGATTGATATTAATAAAATAACATATTTTAGTTCATGGATTTTGGTTAATTATTTATTAAATCACTATGACATAATTATTAAGTCATTAAACATAATGAAAAACTCAAAATATATTTTTACTATTTAAGAAAAAATAAAATATTTTAGAAAATTCTCATAAATTAACCTAACCTAATTTTGGAATTATGATTTAAAAACTGATACTTATTTTATCATAATAATTCTATAAATATAATAATTCTAAATTTTAAATATAAAATCCTTATTTACTAAAATTAATAGCAAATTGAAAATGTATTGTAAAATTTTTGACACTTGAAAAAAAATTATCATTTATATTTAAATAATAGTGTTTTTATCATACTATTTCATGAAAATAAATATTAATAATATTATATTATTATATTATAAATATTTATATCCTTTCTAGAAATTATTATTTCTATCTGAAAAATCAATTTATCAAATTTTGTCTCAATTTTATTAAGCAAAACTATTCTTAAAACAGAATTGATGGAATAAAAAATTATTTATACAATGGAATTACACTTTAAATAAATATTTAATCAATGAATAACCCCTTATGACACCCACATATTACATAAGGGTAAGGTGTACAATGGTGATAGATTCATGGGGCAGCTTGGCTAACATCACTCGAGTGGTAATTTCCACTAACTTAAACTTCTCTCATTGGCGATTTCATTCTAGCTTCACTTGTTGAAGCTAGGAATGGGCTTGGTCAAGAGTGAACCCCGGTGATGCTACCTCCCTCCCAATATATAAAATAAGGGATTCATATGGAATTACTCTACTAGTTGAGGTCATCATTTCTTCTTTCTTCATTAATTATTCTTTATCATTTCTACTTACAAATTATAACATAAAAATTATTACCAAGAGTATAGTTTCCAACGATCAAATTGACCAAAAAACACATTTGACCAAGGGTCAAAAAATTATCAAATCCTAATGGTCTCATTTTCTATTATACTCACTTCATTATTAAATATATATGGTTTTGTTGTTTAAGGTGCAATATAACACACATTTTCTCAGAAAACAAGTGTCATTTAAAAAGTTCCAATCATTACACCAAAAGGCTCCAAAACGAAATATTATAGAGAATTATACATTATAGGGTCTACATATGCCTATAAAATATATTTTAGTCAACTTTTTAGGTCATTTTAACCTGTATCTTTTTAGTTTAACCACTGATAAACTCGTTTTACCTTAACCATGATAATTAATTTTTACTGTTTTCACTATTCATTTTGGTCAAAAATTAAGTTGACCTTATTAGATAATATAAATTATTATAATTCCAAATATTAAATCTATTTTAATTAATTTAATTCATATAATTGAAAATTTTTTAAATTGAAAATTAATCTCGCAGACATAATTAGAAAGTGAGTATTTCAAAGAGAAAATGTTCAAAAGTTTAGAAATTTTTTATATCAAAATTCAATATTAAAATGATTACAATGAACTAAATTGGATTAATAGATATATATTTTTACTAATTTTAATCTAAAAACAATTTAAAAAATAATTTAAAACTATAATTAATTTAAAAAAAATGCAGTTTTCAATTATAATTTAGTATTTTTCACTATTCATCAGATTATTGATATTTTTAGTAAATTACCAAAAACTCACCCTAAGATAACTTTGACATGTTGATTTAAAAAATAAAATTTCATTTTTCAAATTAATTTTATAAAAGTTTCAAAAATTAATTTTAAAATAAGTGTTCAAAAGGCAACAAGACTACTTTTAAGAAAAAATATGGTTTTTAAGCGTACAATTGGATTTATTCTTATCTATTATCTAGAAAACACATAAAATGATTTTTAAATTGTTTATTGAATATTTAACAGATATATTTCATTAAAATAATTCAAAAAAATATTTTTTCTTAATTTATTGAGGTAAAACACATTTGTGTGCTTAAAAATAGATTTTCAGAAGAAAAAAAATTCTTTATCTTCAAATTGTTTTTATTTTAATTTGTAACTAATTGGTCACCAATGAACTAATTTTATATACATGTGTAAATCATATATTTTCATAATATTTTTAATCTTATTCTTATACACCATCCTAACATATAGGATATAACTATCATAATAATATTTTAATAGTGCGTCTAATTTAGTTTAAACTCAGTGTTAAGTGTAACGCAGGCTAAAATTGGTGTTGCGTGTAATTCAAGATAAAATCAGAGTTGTGTGTAAAAAAATATTGAAAATATTAAATTCATTCAAAAAAATATTTCATAAAATATCAACATGTTACAGTTGTTTGAATTCAATTTAGTATTGTAGGTGGTTTGGGTGATAGTCATTGATCTTAGACAAGATCGAACGGTAGGTTACTATGATGATAATTAAAGGGAAGGGGATTCAAATGAGGTAGGTGGTCCTTAGACTTAACCCATAGTCTCACCTAATTTTTTTTATTATTGGTTTGATGTATGGTCATGTTAGATTTTTTTTAATTTAACTAGTTTAGATTTAATGTTTTAAGGGGAACCTCACCTTAGTTTAAATTCCCAGTTAATAAGTTATGTTCCCATTAAAAAATAGATTCCATACAGAGTCCTTAGTTATGAATTTGGTCATGAATTGGATTGTTTCTATTAAAATTTTAACTTGGTCTTAAATGGTTTTAAAATATGAATTGTGATGTGAATTGATGATTGTGAAATGGAATTTTACAATCATCAATAATTGTAAATGGATTTTACCATGAATTAGACCCAATAGAATGGTAAATTCTGAATGTAAAATTGATGTTGTGGAATGATATGGTTTTTACTAAAGTAAATGATAAAGGTTAACATGTAAGTTTTGGAATGTTTTTGTTAAATTATGAATGAAAATGTGTGAATTTGTTCTGAATCATTATGAATGGTAAATCCTGTTAATTTTTTCATAGAATGAAGTGTGAGCTTAATAAATGGTTTTTGGTGTATGTTTTAAAATGACACCTTTTATTGTAAAATGTTTTTTTATTGAACGAAAATTCCCCTTCAGGGTGGTGTTGTTTTAAAGGTAATGGAAATTCCCTTTGTGTTGTCTTATTTTTAAAATCTTGTGAAAACTATATGGGGGCGTTTTTTTAAAGATAAAGAAAAATCAGTTCCGGTGTATTACCAAAGAAAACTCCCTTTATTTGATATTATGACCCTGGCCAAGAAATATATCATAGGGGAGGTCTGTGTCACTTGTGGATTATTCCTTGTATAAGAAAACTCTTATAGGGTAGGTGTGTGTTACTCATGGGATTATGACCTAGCTAAGAAAACTATCATAGGGGGGGGTCCATGATACTTATTTTATATACTAGGGAGAAACAAGTTCTTTATTGTTGGCATGGTCCATGTGACGTGGTTATAGAAACCTTGGAACTTGCCAAAACACGTATGGTTGATCTGGTTCATAGACCTAAAGATTGATAGAGATTAGACATATTTCGATTCTAATCATGGAGCAAGAGTTTTGGTGGTTATTTTTTAATACTTTTAAATTAAATTGTTGTACTAGTTAAATTTTTTAATTTTTTTATTATATAACCTCTCTCATGTGTTTTATTATACTAGTTATAGTTAGGGATGTCATTAGTGGTAGCCTACTGTGTTGTACCCACACCCTTCTTGGGTCACCATGGAACTTCGGTACCCGAGTATATTCTACTTGATTGTTGGTCTAGGATTGGGAAAGTTCATTGCTTAATGTTTGTCTTGATAGGACCGAGTATGGGATTTTAGGACCATTCCATGACTCATGACCATTTTTTGGATTTTTTCTAGTTTTTTCTTTTGGATAATGGGTCCTGATATACTTATGATCTATTTTTTATGTATGGTTTCCTGAAATATAATGTCTGATTACTTTTTTGATATAGCATAGTTTATTTTCGTTATTTTTTATCACTTTTTAGGATGTTGTTTCACTGCTTTATTTATCTAGTTAATGTATTTTATTTCCTTTATTGAATATATTTTCATAGTCTAATATGTGTGTATGGTTCCCCCCACCACCACACTATCATAGAATCTAGTTTCTAGTTGGTAGCCTCTGTCATATGGGGGGCATGCCTGAGGTATAGTAGCCACTGCCGATCTGGGCACTGATTAGTGGTCTAGGGTGATGGGATGTTATAATAGGATCATGCGACAACAACAAAATTTATTTTATGGATAGATTTGAAGTTTGAAAAATATTAATACTTAGAATTTGTATAAGTTTTTTATTTGATATGTAATATTATTTATGTTACATATATGTAAATATTTTCTAGTCATAATGTAAGGTTTTATCATTTTCTATTTTTGAAGAGGAAGGTTGGTCACATCTTGAGCTATTTTGTCATGAAACAAATGGGAAATCCGTATTTTAAGTTGTTGAAATTAAAGTAACAAATTTCATCGTGAAATCATGTGTCACTCCATAACCATGGCAGTATTTGAAAAATATAAAAGTCCAGTATATTTCATAAGAGTCATTTTCAACACTTAATATTTCTTACTTGGCCATATTTGATGTTTTTTTTATTACACGCTGTTATGCAATAGTCCTTATTATAATGGATGTTTAATAGAATTTATATGGTTATGAAGATTTATATTATAGACCATGATATATAAATCACACCACAAAGAATTCTTGGGAAGATTTTAGTGACTCTGGATATTCGGTACCTATGTCATGGAATAAATATCGCACTGTGGTAAGTTCAATTGAAAACTAGGATTCAAGGACTCACACTATAATTGTATTCCATGAAAAATATATAAGGACAAGATTTTGGAAGTTTCATAATAACTAGAACTGGAAAATAGTAGATTAAATAAAAGAACATACCACTCTATAACTCATTTGGTAGTTGAAAATAGTTTAGGGAGAAACTAACATGTCACACGGTGAGTTAGTATATCGCACCATGATTACTTAAAACTAGAGAATTCAAATAGAAATGATGATTTGGTTATATCATAATGGTTTATTGGTTATTTTAGAATCTATTAACTACCTATTCAAATTTCTATAATGAATTTCTATTGGTAATTTATCTAATGGATGGAATTGAACCAAAAGAAGTTAAAAGTTGATTATAGTTTGAATTTTAAATTTTAAATTAAAATATTATCTGGATATATTGTAATTTATTATCTATAGTAATATGTATCACATATTTTATCACACCTATAATAGGAAGATATAAATCTTAAATATTTAGAAATAGCGAGTCAGTAGTGAATTTCATTGAATGCCTTGAATTTAAAAAGTGAAGTGTGGTCAATACAAGCTACATTGAAGATCGAGATTAGAAGATAGAATTTATATGCATATCACTGATGATCTTGAATTGTTGAACTAATAATAATTAAGAACACTCATTTTTATATGGTTTTTTATCTCTGATTGAAATCATTATGAGTTATACCCATGTGTTGATTAGATCTCTGTAACCTTCTTAAAAGCAGTGAGTGGAAGAGACAAATAGGTTATAGACATTGGATTAGTAATATGTTTATCCTAAATATCTTAATCACATACTAGTTAATTAGTGATTAATTTTCATATAAAAACATCATTGATATGTACTCCATGGATGTATCAAATTTTGGTTGAACCAAGTAAAATTTTTGTGTCCATTAATCATTACAGTTTTTTTCATTCGATTGTGAAGACAAGATAGATTCAAGGTGACTTTTCCATTACAATGAAAAGATATAAATTTTTTAATAAAATGAATAAATATCCAGAAGCCTTATTTCAACCCCCCCCCCCCCCCCCCCACACACACACACACACACACCTCTTAGGGTATGCAGTGGGACTACACGTTACAATAAGTGGTATCAAAGACACTGTTTATTCCTTGAATCTATTGGGGGATTTTTTTCCATGGAGAATATCATGAATACAAAGGGATTACCCTTATTTTATGGGTGAAACTATAAGATTTATAAGAAAATTGTGAGATCATATTTATGATCTCTTAGACAAGATGTTTACTCTGTGGCAGTGCATGGAATTTAAGTAAGTGATCCCACAAAAAAAGAAATGATGAATGTTGGAAATAATTTGTTTAATAATGATGTTATGGCTCAAAATTCCTTATACAGTGCATTATATAATCAAATATATAAAAATATGAAAGATTTTCTCATAGAAAAATAGTTTTGGAAAAACTAAATAATATCCATAAAGGCAATAGCAAAGTGATAGAATAAAAACTACCGGTTTTTTAAATTGGTTTGATAATATAATGATGAGTTCTAGTGAAAATGGGGATGGTTTCATTAATAATATTATAGAATTTATTGGTGTTATACTTTTACTCAGTCATGAGATCAAGGATTATGACATTATAAATAAAATCATAAGAATTTTACAACACATGTACAACCCAAAAGTCTCAACACTTGAATAATTTAAACTTGTAGAGTTGTCCCTTGATAACTTACATAGTAATATGATCACATACAAAATGTGGGTCAGGTCGAGGAGATCTTTAAAACATTAATCTAAATAGGTATCATTAAAATAATTTGATAATAAAGAGGGTCAGTATTCTTAAAATAAAGATTATGGAAGTGTCAAGTTCTTACCTCTGGTGGTAAGAAAATTTAAAAAAGGAAATTAATATTTGTGGGTAAATCACCCATGTCATGTTTTTGTTTTGGTAAGGTTGAAAACATCACTACCTCATGTTCAAAGATATATGACGAAGAATATGGTGAGTTTTAATCCTCAAAAAACATAAGAAAAATTTTCCTCTATAAGTAACTTTAACTCAGGCAGTGGAAGTAGAAATAAATTTCATAGAAAAGTCTTGGTAAAAAGAGAGGAGGAGGATGTAAAGGAATCTCTATTAGAATTCATTGGGATTAATTTTATCACAGATGTAGAAAATTTAATAATGGAATCAGTGTAAAATTATAAAACTAAAGTTGAAGAGAATGATCATCCAATGGGAGTTATAGATCTCAAAGTGGAATTATAAGTGTCTCTTGAGGTTCTTGATCTATAGATAAAAATGAAAAGAAAAATTTGAGGTTTATTAAAGGATTTTTTTAGTTATTTCGATAAAATTGAAGCAAAATTTGATCATCCAAAAAAGATAGTGGAATAATGTAAAAATAAACGAGTAAAATATGAAAAATATATGAAATTCATATTGAATATTGAGGAACAAATCAAGATCATTGAGGATATAAATATGTCTATCAAGGATAAAGTTAAGAGAATTGGAACATTTGTGGAGGAATTCGTATCCTTTGGAAAGAATCATGAATTAGATATTAAAACATATGATAAAAAATAAGCTAAAACTTAGGAAATTATTAAATAATGTCTTGAAAGAAATAGAATATCAAGGTATAAAAAAAATTCAGAAAATGATGAGTGCTCAAAGTGTAGGTGGAATGTGTAAAACTTTTCTTGAATATGATAGTCAAACATCAAAGGAAAATTTGATGAATATGAAGAGAATTGGAAGTGAAATAAATGAGAATTTTCTCAACCATCGAGAACATACCAATAATAAGGGAGGTGTTAAAAAGTGGTAGATTTATAGAGAAATGATAGTAATGAGATATTTCCAATGATAAAGTTTTAGTTTTGTGGTTTTCTTGGCCACACTATGTCCTATTATAATGAATATAAAAGTTTTCTAGGATGATAAGTTATTAAAAGTTGGAAAAGGAGATTTCAAACATATCCTACACAGTGTTATATAAATTCATTTTATGGATATTGATTTAATTTATCAAATTTTGGGTATAAGGTAGTAGATTTAATAAATAGAATAGTATATTTTAACATAAAAATAAAAGTAAAATAGATTCAATACAATCCAATTATATTCCTCTAAAAACTAGGTTTTATCATTTTAAAGAATAAAAATTCAATATGATTTCTTATTCTAAATAAAATGAGAAGATATCAACAAAAGTCTCAAGTCATTTGGAAATATCTTGGAAGGAAAGGAAGAAGATTGTGAAGGAAAGTTTGACTGAAATTTCCTTGAGAGAATTAAATAATAGTAACACCTATATTCTAGATAGTGTGTGTTCATCTCATATGATAAGTAATATGAATATGTTGAAGAATGAAAAGTTAATAGTTGAAGAAATAGTGTGTTTTGGAATTGATGGAGCATTAAATATTAAAGGAGTTGGAAAGGCCTGGTTGTCTAGTGGTGAATTGAAGAATATTGAAGTAATTTATATTGATAGACTTTGTTATAATTTATTGAGTGTGAGTCATCTTTGTAACTCAGTAATGGAAGTCACAATCAATTGAAAAGGTTTTAGTATCAAAATAAAAGTTTTGAATTTACTTATGAATGTTTTTAAGGACAAATGAAAATATATATCAAGTAGATAGAAATGAGAATACAAATCTTATAACAGTGTAAGAGAAAAATATCTTGTGGTGAAGGATAGGTTAAATTAATCAATAAAGTATGGTTAACTTGTCCAAATTAAGAGATATAATGGATATTTCTAACTTGAAGTGAAATCAGAAAAATATTTTTGATGCTTGTATGTGAGAAAATATTATTAAAAATTTATATCCACAAACAAAGAAGTGAGTATTAGACTTGATAAATTTGGTCCACCCCAACGTATGTGTTTCAATTGGTCAGTTTGGAACATATGGTGAGAATTACTTTATCTTATCTATTTGTGATTATAGTAGGATAATATGTGACATGTTTATGTGATCAAAAATGGAAGTACATGATGGTATAAGAAATTTTTGAAGAAGAACTGAAAATGAAACTAGGAGAATAGTGAAGATTCGAAGATCAGAAAATGGAATAAAGTGCACATCCTATGAGGTTGAAAATTACCTTAAAATTATGGTATTAAACTTTATTTATCTTCAGTGATAACTTCTTCTATGAATAAGTATGTGGGAATAAGAAACCATATAGTGAACAATATAGTAAATACATTTTTAATTGAAAATGGAATCTCCTTTCACTACTAAAAATAATAATTAAAAATAGCTATGTATACTCAAAATAGAGCATTACTCAGTCTAGGATTAGAGAAGACTCTATAAAAATGTGGTTTGGAAGGAATCTATCACTAAAGAATATCAAGTTATTTGGAATAAAATGATTTATCCAAATTAAAGAAAAAAATTGGGGAAAATGCGGTAATATGGCAGATGTAAAGATATTCTTATACCACTCAGTAAGTACTATAAGTGTTTCAATAAAAGGAACAATAATATTTTTGAGAGTGGTGATGCAAAGGTTTTTGAAAATAAAGATAGAGATAATTCTAGAAGATTTTTTCATGGGGAATGAAATAAAGAATTAGAAGAGATGGTTATGAATTCAAAAGAATCTAAAAATATTTATATTTATGAAGATTTTGAATTTGTATCAGTAAAATAATAAGATGAAGAAGAGATTCAATGTGTGACTCAATAAAGAAGGAAAAAACTTCATGTTTAACCTAGAAATATTATCGGACACAAATCTGATCCAATACAGTGGATGAAAAGAATAGAGCACACTGCTCTATTATTTGGGACTAAACCAACATTGTTTGAAGAAATAATAAATAGGGTTAATATATCAGTGGAAAAAACCCTCCCTACACAAATACATAATCTAATTAAAGACATTATTGACTAATTTGTTCTTATTTAAACAACTCAGATAGAAAAAAGAGGAAAAAAATACAAAAAATGGCCGGCTAGATCATTCAAACCACAGAAAAATGTTTAGTGAAGGGAGGGAATAAAATCAAGGATTCCATTCATCTTTTAATCCTAAACCTAACACACACGTGATAATTACTATCCCTAAAAGGATAAAAATAATACATTTGTGATTAATCATAGGCGCGAGACCTCTTTTTGATTGTCCAACCCAATCACACCACCCAACTCAATGTATAGTGACTTTCGTATCTCACCATACATTAAACCACCCCACTTACTACCCAAAATCTCTTACCTAAGGAAAATAAAAGCCTTGAACATATATTTCATGATATCATGCTCTGATTCCATGATCCCCAACTTCATGACCTCTTCCACCCTCATCTTTGCCGCCCTCAGCACTGCATCCCACCATGCTCCCATTGTCCCAATCTTTTCCTTGAGTATCATCAAACAGTATTTTGGGATGGTGATCCCCAAATAGATCTCACTCATATATAGAATACCCTGATCACACCTTATAAGTACATAGTCATGTCTGATCACAAATAAGAGACTTCCTATGGCAGCATGTCCAGTGAAAATAGTGATGGTGGGCATAGGGAAGGATATGAGGTCCTTGATGAGGGGTTTGAAGGCCCGGACTCTTTGATACATGTACTCCTTTAACTTTGATATAGAAGTGGAAGATGTTTGAGGAGGTATATTGAAGACATTGGAAAATAACCTGCCCTGGGTGATGTTGATGTGGACAGAGCCTCACATGGACGATGACTTGTTGTGTGTTTTTTAATGATTCATTTTATTATAAAATGTTTTTTTATGGAATGAAAATTCCCCTTAAAGGTGGTGTTGTTTATAAAGTTAATGGAACACCCTCAGGGTGATCTTGTTTTTAAAAGCTCATGAAAATTACTTGGGGTGGTTTTGTTTTAAAGAGAAAGAAAAATCATGTAGGGGTAGGTCATATTACCAAATAAAACTCCCTTTATGGGAGGTTGTCACCCCGGCTGAGAAAACTTCTATAGGGGACGTATGTGTTACTTGTGGGATTATGCCTTGGCTAATAAAAATCATATGTGTGGGTGCATATTACTTTTGGGTTTATGAAATGGATGAGATAACTCCCATAGGGGAGGTCTATGATACTTATTTGGTATACCAAAGAGACCTAGGTCATTTATGGTTGGTGATGTCCATGTGAAATGCTTAGAGATATGTAAACACTGGATGAAGAAAGTATGGTCGATCATGTTCATGGACCTAAGTATTGATGAAGGTTATATTGATGTCAAGCGTCACCGTGGATCCAAGGATTTTGTGGTTATTTTATAATATTTTAAATTAAATTTTTTGTACTGATAAAACTGTTTAGTTTGATTTTTGTAGCACCTCGCATGCATGTTTTATCAGACTGATTATATTTAAGGATGCTATTGGTAATGGCCTATGGAGTTGTACCCACACCTTTCTTGGGTCATCATGGAACTTAGTTACTCAATAAAATACTAAATTATTGTAGTTTTGAGCTTAGGAAAGGTTTTTTCTTGATGTTTGGCTTAATAGGATGGATCATGGGAGTTTGGGATTGGGCCAGGACTCAGAATCATTATATGAATTTTTCCTAGTTTTATCTTTTGTCCTTTGTATACTAATGTACTTATGATCCATTTTGATGTAGAACTTCCTAACATATAGTATCCAGCTTCATTTTGATATAACGTGGCTTATTTTGGTTATTTTTCAATACTTTCCTCGATGTTGTTTCACTGCTTTATTTATCTAGCAGATGTATATGATTTCCTTTATTTGTTCTATTGTTATAATATAATATGTGGTTATATTAATCCCACCACATCACTATAGACCCATGTTTCTAGTCAGTATCCTTAGGTTTATGGGGAGGTGATACTAAGGTATAGTAGCAATTGTTGGCCCGTACACTTATTAGTGGTCCGTGGTGGTGGGATGTTATAGCAAGATCATGTCATGACTAAATTTTTTACACCATGACTTTAGTTGAAGTTTGAAAAATAGAAAAGTCCTAGAAGTTATGTAAGTTTTTTATTTTCTATGTAAATTTCTTTATGTTACATATATGTAAAAAAAATTAGGAAGAATGTAAGGTTTTATCCTTTATTGACTTTGAAGAGGAAGTTTAGTCACGTTGTGATCTCATTTGTCATGTTATGAATGGGAAAGCCTAATTTGAATTTCTGAAATTACAATAAAAAATCACATGATGAAATCATGTGTCACACCTTGATTGGGTAATTAATTGAAAAATGGAAATTCTAATATATTACTTGTCTAGATTTGAAGTTTTTTTGCTACATGCTAATACACAATAGGTTATGCCATGAAGAATGTTTGAGAGAATTCTAGTGATTATGAAGCTTCATGTTACACACCATGACACATAAGTCACACCATAACTAATTCTTGTGGATATTTTAGTGATTTTAAAAATTTATTGCTTGCATCATGGAATAAATATTGCATTGTGATAGGTTCAATTAAAAAATATGATTGAAGGACTCACACTATGACTGTTTTTCATAAAATATATATAGGTCGATGATTTTGAAATATTTGGGATGACTATAATTTGAACATAAAACATGTCATAAAGGATCATACCATGATTTAGTTCACCTAGAGGTTGAAAATAGTTATGGGAGAAACTAACCTATCACACCGTGAGGTAGTATACCGCAATATGATTATTAGAAACTATATAATTGAAACAAAAATGATGATGTGGTTGTCTCGTTATGGTTTGGTGGTTATTTGATCATATGTTAACTACCTATTATAATTTCTATGATGGGGTTATACTAGTAATTGATCCAATATCTAGAATTGAACTAAAAGAATTTAAACTTTGATTACAGTTTGAATTTCAAACATTAAATTAATATATTTCAGGAATATATTGTAATTTATTATGTAGAGTAAGAGGTATCACATATTATATCACACGTATAATAGAAATATATAAATCTTTAATATTTAGAAAAATAGTGTCAATAGTGAATTTCCTTGAATACCTTGAAATGAAAAGTAAAGTGTGATCAATCAGAGTTACATTGAAGATTGGAATTGGAAGATAGAATTTTTGTGCATATCACTTAAGATCTAGAATTTAAGAATTAGGATTCATAAAGAACACTCATTATTGTATGGTGTTTTATCTATAATTGATATGTTTATGTGGTCGACCCATGTATTTATTAGATCTTTTTAACCTTCATGAAAGCAGTGAGTTGAAGAGAGGAATAGGTTGTGAACATTGGATAAGCAGTGTGTTTATCTTAAAGCTTATAATCACATACTAGTAAAGTAATAGTTAATTATCATATCAACACACCATTTATATGTCCTCCTTAGTTATATCCCATGTTGGGTGAACCAAGTAAAATCATTATGACCATTAATATTTATAGTATTTTTTATTTTATTATGATGATAAGATAGATTCATGGTTTCTTTTCAAATACAATGAAAAGATGTAATTTTTTTTAAAGACAAAAATAAATCCCAAGACACCATAATTCACCCCTCCCTCTTAGGGTTTACAGAGGGACTATAGGTTTATACACATAGTATCATAGCTTCTAGTTATTCCAAGAATAAGTTGGGAGATTGTTATTTTTATAGAGAATATTGTGCATACAAAGGGAGAAACCTTATTTGATGGGTGAAATTATAATATTCAGAAGAATGGGATCTGATAACATTTATGATATCTTGGATGATAACTATATTCTACAATAGTACATGGAATTCATGTAAGTGATCCCATGGGAAGATCAATGATGGAATTAGAAAATAATTTATTTAATGATGATATTATGGCTCAAAATTCCTTAAGTGGAGCATTATATAATCAAGTATATATGAAGTTCATGGATTTTATCACACACACAAAAAGTTTTGGATAAACTAACTAACATATATGAAGGTAATAAAAAAGTGAAATAAGAAAAACTGTATGTTTTTATGGATAGTTATGATGATCTAAAGATGAGTTCTAGTGAAAATGTGGATGGTTTCATTAATCATCTTACTAAAGTTATTGGTGTTATAATTTGACTCGATCATGAGATCAAGGATTCAGACATTATAAATAAAATCATAAGAAGGTTACCATATATATATAACCCAAAGTGTTAACACTTTAATAAATAAACCTTGGAAAGTTATCCTCTAATGACTTACATAGTAAGTTGGTCGCATACAAAATGTGGGTGAATCTGGGGATCTATTTAGAACATTCATATAAAGATAAAGAAATCAAAATAGTTAAGAAGAAAGAGGGGAAGGAGGTTGAAAATAAATATGATATAGGTGCCAAGTTATTATATTTGGTGGTAAGAAAATTTAAAATAGAAAAGGAAGAATTGTGGGTAAATTACCCCTGGCATGTTTCTATTGTGGGAAGGATAGATACATCACTGATAGGTGTTCAAAGAGATGTAATGAAGAAGATGGAGATTTTGAATCCTCACTAAAATAGGAGAATAATTTTCCCCTAGAAAGAACTTTAACTCAAGTAGTGGAAGTGGAAATAAATTTCATAGGAAAGTCTTGGTAAGAAGAGTATAAGAAGATGTAGATAAAGATCTGTTTGAAGTCATTAGGAATAAGTTTATCTCAGATGTAGAAGATTCAATGATGGTATCGATGAAAAATTCTAAAACTGAAGTTGAAGAGAATGATCAACCAGAGGGATTTGTAGATCTCAAAATGGAATTATAAGGGGCTCTTGAGGTGATTGATCTATATATAAATAAGGAAAGGAAAATTTTTAGGTTTGTTGAAGGATTTTCTAGTTATGTTAATAAACTTGAAGAAAAATTTGATCTTCTCAAAAAGATAGTGTTAGAATGTGAAAATAAAAAAGTAAAATTTTAAGAAGCTATGAAATCTAGATTGAATATTGAGGAAAAGATCAAGATCATTAAAGATCTGAATTTTTCTATCAATGATAATGTTAAGATAATAAAAATTTCAGGACCCGACCAAATCCGGGGCTTGATCCACAACTACCCCAAGCCCACCTCCATAGTCCAGGGGTTGGTGACAAGCACTGAAGGCATAACTAGCTCAGGGAGGCCTTTGACTAAATACCTTTACACGCACACATAGCCATCTCGATGCAAAAATGTAGAGGGAAATAGTAAAATATTCAACACAACTATAAAGTAAACCAAATATGCATGAACCTATAGATAGTACAAAAGTACGATAGTGTAAACTGAAAAGTAAACTACTAAGAGATCTCAGATCCTGAATCCCAAGCTATAACCACCATACACGATCCAAAGAACCTAGTATCCCTGAGCTCCTCTGAATTCATCACCAACCTCTATTTTTTCTTCATAAAACATGACACATGCTGGAAAAGACCATGTAGGGGTGAGTATATACATACCTAGTATAACACCTCATATTCTAAAGGGGGAGTAGTAAGAGATACAATAGGAAAGAAATACATTGGATATCATAAGTTATAATGAAAGATAATAGATCAAGCCAAACCAAGAGTGAAAGTAACCTCATATAAAAACAAGGGGAAAATACAGTGAGTATATGAACTACCTATCAATTATTTGAAACCTATAGTAGGAGAGTAGACTTATCCAACCACGAGAAGCTAAACATGGAAAGCATGTGGCATACCCTATGCATCTTCACCTCTCCTAGAAGAAGATTAACTGAATCCAAGGTTCGTATATAGAAGGATATATATATATATATATATATCTCTCTGTGTGTGTGAGAGAGAGAGTGTGTGTGTGCACTCAGTCAAAAGAAGCCCAAATGATAGAGTAATGGGATATCCATCTCACAGCTTAGCCCAAGAATTAGAGTATCTAACAATTACAAAAGTCTAACAATGATGCCTAGCATCTCACATGTCTTCCTAGAAGTATCCATCCAAGTCCATCCACACCTCATCACTATTCCGCATAGTTGAGGGGCCGTAAACTCTAGGTAGGGAACCCATGCCCTGGTATGATGGGGGATCCACTCTGAAGTATCCATATAGGACTTGTTCCCATGTTAATGGGGGGTTCCACTCTGATAGTCATCGAGGAACTCCACTTCCCAACCCTGCTAGAGGGTACCACTTGATAGGTCACTAAGGAACTCCACTTCCCAACCCTGTTGGAGGTTACTGCTTGATAGGTCGCTAAGTAACTTCACTACTGAGCTTTCTTAAAGGGTATCACTTGGAAAGGTCATCGATAAACAGCATTTCCCATCCATGACGGAGGGTACCGCTCGATAATTATTTGAGGAACTCCATTTTTCATACCTATAGGAGCGTATCACTCAGAAAGTTCCTAGTGATCCTACACGATCATTTCCATCATCGAGCATTTCCTAACCAAGAACTATACCCAAAAAATTCTACATCATATCTCATAAGCCACAATAGAGGGAACCGTCATGTTCTATGCAGAAAAACACTCGGTATAGGCTACTAGTTGACCAAAATATGAGTTCAAAAAAAGGAGATACATATGATTTAAGTTTCCTAAAAAGGAACCAAGGGGCACATGGCATGTGAGGGGACCCACACGACATGTGTTCCTGCTCCACCGCATGGTCATGTCCTTGGCCGGCACATGGCTCCATCCCATGTAGTATTATATGCCGTGTTGGAGTACTATATGGCGTGTTCAGGATAATCGGGACTGGCTCATTTCTTATTGGATGTGTTCATGTACCATACCCCATGTTCGTGTATTGACCCTATTTCCATGTACTTTATACACAGTGTGTTACCTCACACGGGGTGCCACCCATGTGACCTGGTCGTGTCCATGTACTCAGGTACACAGCCATGTATCTGGTCGTGTACACCCACACGGGATCCAGCCTGTGTAATCCATCAAATGGGTTGTACATCCATGGAAGATGTACACAGTGTGTAGGAGGGCCACACGACGTGTCATCCTTAAGTATTTCCAAAACCCTAGTCATTGTCACTAAGGGGAAACACATCGTGTGTTCATCCCATAACACGACTTGTGGTCAGGTTTTTCAAATATTCTCTAGATTCACCTCTCTAGCCTTATCTCTAGACAAAAATAGTGGATATAGATAAAAAACATGGTTTCAAGCCATCACTCATCAAGAATTGACTTTTTTCGCTCATCAGAAGCTCGTCGCATGAACCGCACATCATCGAGGATTCCACCCTCAATTACTTGATCTAAAAACACATAAAAAACATCCATACCTTGAAAAAATAACAGATCTATTCTTATTTCATCGATTCTTTTCTTTATTTATCAATCATTCATGATTCCGGAGGTCCGATCAGGCTCAGTACTGCCCGAAAAATTAAAACCAAGACCGAGGAGTCCAAAGAATGAAGAACACAAATCAGTGAGATAAAAGACACCAAAACCAAAGTTTTAAACATAATTGGACAATATTTATTATCAAACGATCAATAAATATTATCTAAGGTTAGAAAACAATTGAAAATAAATAAGTTTTTGTACTCAGAAACAAGAAATTGGCCAAAAATTGGTGCAGATCCAAGAACGAGGATGGATCTTCTCAATCAATTTAATTAAAGGACGTAAATCACCAATTGAGGATTCCTAACTCGATTATGGATCATTCATTTATGAATAACATGTCCACCAACAATAAATATAATCTATTTCATTTGATGTATCCTGATCTAATCTGATTTAGTGTTTTTTCATCATCCGAAGAGATTCTCCAACGAAGGAGTAAGGGAAAGCTCTAGAATTTTCCTAGGGTTTATGTAACTAAGCCTAGATAATTCATACTTGCATAATTCTTATAGAATTATCCATTGTGTTAAAATGAAATAATTGATTAATTATTTTTTTGTTTATTTATTTATTTCACTCAACATGTCTCCAAAAAGCAAGGATCTTGAACACCCCATGCTGGCCTATTTTATGTCGCGCTTAGGGTAAACACCACAATCCAGACTCAATCATGGTCTTGGATTTCTAATACAAGATTCTGATTATGATTTATCCCATTTTATTTAAGAATTTTTGTGCACATAATATAAAATATTTTTAATATTTTTATAAAATTAATTTTGGACACATCAGGCCTCAGAATCGCACGATGTCTTAGTGCCTATATCTGAAAATATATAAATAAATATTTAAAAGTCTTACAAGAAAAAAACTAGGTCTCTACATCATTCCTTCCTTTAAGATTTTTTTTCCCAAAAAAGAAAAAACTAAGAAAAAAACTTGTGATACTAATTCCTCACTTGGATCTCTCACTCCCAGAAACTCTCACACACATTCTCGTACTTCCATAACACATGGACATGGTTTATCCATAAATATTCCTCTCCTGTTGATTCTTGATCTTCACCAGGTGCTCCACAATGGTGGCTCCATCTTCTATGTCAATCTCACCCTAGTCGATGACGTGCATGGGGTCAGGCATGTACCACCTCAGTTGTGACACATTGAAGATGTCGTGCACCCACTCTAAGTGTGGGGGTAGAGTGATGTAGTAAACAACCTCTCCATCCCTATGCATGATCTTGAAGGGCCATATTGTAATGTCTCTAATTTTCTGTGTATTATTTTTAAATATTATATGGAATTATTACAAGACCATGCTTTGTAATGGCGTGCAATTCCAAACCCTGTAGTGCCCTGAATAAATGTTTGAAATAATTTAAATTTTTAAATAGTGTGAGCAAGTGTTTTTCTTGAAAAAGTGGAATAATTTCTAAACAGGTGCTCGGATCAGAAATTTGAAGGCACCATTGCATTCAGAGCAGTGACTTTACCTTAGGTGGGGCCTAACATCGACCAACACGGGTTGACTGCAAAAGTTGTTTTTTGGACGTTTTAAAGGAAATGAAATAAATTAATAATTTATTTTATTTTAAACCTTTTTAACTACGCAAAGACCTTATTTACCTCTATAAAAATATGCTTATGGAAAATTCACAGGGTTAGCTGTATAACCCTATGAATTTGACGACTGCCATTGGAGCATTGGAGGATACCCCATTGGCGGACAACGACGGATCGATCGATCGACGCACCTCGGATTCGAGGGACCTTGACAAAGAAGGTGACGTGGTGATCATTATTCAAACGAATTGAGGTAGGGGTTTTGTTGCTTTGGTTTATTTTCTTTTCTTTATTCTTCTATTAAACAAAAAACGCTAATCAACCCATGAATAGGTTGATCCGCGCATCATGTGTTCTTGTGGGAGAGTTATTATCTCTTTCCTTTGGGGATTTTTGTTTTGGTAATTGATTCATGATGATCTTAAATTTCAATTTTTGATTCTCCCTGTTTAATCCTACTAATGGGAGAGGATCAATGTTGTGACGGACAAATGCGGAGGTTCGTTCCTCAATTTGTTTATTGAATTTCCTACCCCTTTTCCCTATTTTCTTCACCGGGCTACAGACACCAGATCATTACACACCTATTTCACAATGCAATGATCCCAAACCGGAGATCGTATATCGTGAAGACCTAGTAGAGGTGCGATGGCAATGGCAGACGATGAATCAACTTGGATCGAGAGAGATCATTCTTTGAGCGTTCTTCAAGCGGGTGGATCGATACTTGTTTTTAGGGCTGATAAGAGGCCCAAAACCAACAAAAACAGACATGTGGCATCGGGGCAAGCTCGAACCTGGATTTTCATGGTGATCGGATGACCGAATCGACAGATCGATGATCCACCGAGGCACGGGAGGAAGAACGGTGTGTTATGGAAATTTCCGAAGAACACAACATGTTCTCCTATGAACACGCCATGTGGGACCATCATAGTGGTGGCTAGGTTTTTCGCACTACAAATAATGAATAACACTGCATGCTCCCAGGAGGACATGACATGTGGGCCCCACCCAGCGGTGGCTGGAGTTTCAGGTGACATGAATCATAGGCACGACGTGTGGGTCCTTATGCGGGACTCATCCTGTATCTCTGGTGATACATGGACATGGGGTGGAGTACACAACATGTACTCCACCACACGGCCAGACCTAGCCAGATACGTAGGCTACCCCGTGTACTGGTACAAAATCTGGAACACACGGGTTGAAATCATGTACAGACACATGGCCAGCATACACAGAGTCTTCCCTAGATAATGGAACATGGCATGTCACGATTTTACACGTCGTGTATACCTCTTTCTACACAACATGATCTTTAAAATAGGTCATCATACACGGGTAGTACCCGGGGTCATAGGACACGGCGTGTGGCCCTTCTTCACGCTGTGTACCTTTCTTTACATGGATTAATTTTCATTTCCACCATTCCTTGGACAAGTTACATTTGGTTTAGTGCCTATTTTTTCTCATTCCCTTGAAGTTCAGGTATCATTTTCATCCACAAGAGTATAATCCCTTCAGCAGGACTTTCTGGATAGAGTCAGAATCCCTCTGAGAGGCCCGGAGTGAGATACTCTACCTATTCTTGACCCTAGGTAGAGTCAGGTATCGACGTGAAAAATCCTATAGCACGTTGATACTCTAGTTATTGAGTGAATCTAGATGAATTTTGTTATCTTCCAATTCCCTGGTAGTGATCCTCATCTGTGTATTGTGATCTTTCCCCATTCAGGAGTGTGTTCTCTTGGAATGAGTGTAACTATTCTCTCTTTAGATCTATCAGTTCATCTATCTCTCTCATGGATTTTCTTGACGAACAGTGCTTCTCGGATGGACGTCATCAGATCTATCAGACTCATGGAGTGAGCTCTCCCAAACAATTGCTTCATAGAATCATCAAACTGAATCCCTAGTGCGGGTATGCGGTTGTTGTGACTTACCTATGGACTACGGGTCTGGGTTTCGAGTATATCTGGATATTTTTCTCTTTTTATATGTCCTGTAGATATATACTATGTAGAGATGACTATACCTTTACTTTGTGTGTTGATTTTTGGTTTTTGGGGTCCTCTACTGAGTATTGTTATACTCACCCCTACACGGGCCTTGCATGCACGTGTCATGTCTTGTGCAAACGAGCAGCCTTTTGATGGAGTCCAGGGTGAACTAGGACCGGACCGAGCTTTGTGATATTCCTTACAGGCCGATGTGTTCCTACAGTTATGATCAGTAGTCCCAGTACCTATTTTCTTTCTTATAAGTTTGACTTTGTAGTTTTAGACTCTTTCTTTTGGTGGGATTGTATTCTGGCCCAGTTTACTTTCCACACTTTACTTTTCATTGTACTCTATTGGTTGGGTTAGTTTTATGAATTCATTTTGTTCCTTAGTGGTTTTTACATTTTAGCATTTGTGGACTTGGAGATGTGTGCATGTGTACAGGTACTTAGTCAATGCCTCCCATGTTAGTGATATGCCTACTCAGTGCTAGTCACCAGCCCTGGCCTATTAGAGACGGGCTTGGGGAGTTGCGGCACGGGCCCCACTGGTACAGGTTATGACACCAATGAACTTTGGGGATAGATTTCCTCTTAAGAAGAACCTTTATAATCCTCATTGTGGGGAGACTCTTGGGAAAACATGGTCTCCCTACACGAACTCCAAGGGCCTACGATGGTGATCTGGGTAATATTTTTTTCAGCATTGGGTTGTTCTCATCTGCTCACGGATGACCTAGAATTTCTCCATCATCACCTACACCATCTATGGGCCCACAAGATATGACTAACCAATCTTTGTCCAACCCAAGGGTGACCTTTAGGGTCTCCCATATAGGGCCTCAAAAGGTTTCATTCCTTTCATGAACCCCTCCCACCAAAGATACCCCTCCCGAGCTGGCAATGAAGAAAGGGAGATAATGACCCCCAAGTCCCACCT
The DNA here is from genome assembly GCA_963277665.1 of Viscum album. Classification (NCBI taxonomy): domain Eukaryota; kingdom Viridiplantae; phylum Streptophyta; class Magnoliopsida; order Santalales; family Viscaceae; genus Viscum; species Viscum album. Next base: position 1,935,089,949 of record OY728132.1, read on the forward strand.
CCAATAGGCCCCGAGTTGGTGACTAGCACCAAGGGTGTACAAATCTCACAATATGGGTGGCATTACCCTTTATAATAAAATAAGATCTGGAGATAGGATGTATCAACCGTAATCAACTCCATTAAATATATAAAATAAATCCAAACCATCCCAAAATGCATGTATAAATAAAAACTGATACAAATAAAATCCTCTAAATGAAATCCCAAAAGAATAAAGCTAAATTAGTGGCACAGCAACAGCTCCAAATACTCGAACTGGAAATGTCCATCATGGTCCAAAAATTCCTCCTAGAACCCTAAAAATAGTTTTTATAAACATAGGGTGAGAATACAAGTATACTCAGTAGGAAAACCAAAGTCTCTCATGAACATGTGAAAAGAGCATACAAATGCACCTGTGTGAAAGTAGTAGAACCAAACAGCACCTAAAAAGGTATACTAACCAACACCCCAACCCCGCTAAGGATCTATCACCAAATAACACATCTAACTAATATAATATAATATAAATCACATCAATGATAGGGTACCCCACACCACTTTCCCACTGATTAACCACTCTCACCATAATGGAAAACATCCTATAGATCCCACCTCTTCTGAATATACCACATCACATCCTACTCGTACACACCTAGGCCTCAAAACACATACCTCACATACACACCTAGGCCTCACAACACATCCCTCCCACACACATCTAGGCCTCACAACACATCACACCCACACACACATAGCCTCATAAGACATCTCGCTCGCACACACCTGGGCCTCACAACACATCCCGGCCACACACACATGGTCCTCACAACACAACACATCTCATCCTGAAGACACCTAGGACATCACATCACAACTCATCCCGAAGACACCTAGGACGTCATATCACAACTCATCCTGAAGACACCTGGGATACCACATCACATCTACTATTTAATGAACTAACATACCTCTATCCATCACAACCTATGTAATACCTACCTCGTTTAAAAGAAAGGATGGGGAAGGTTGGGTGGCCACCATCCATCCTCCCATCGAGATATTTTATAAAGACACCCCCTCGTGATGATGTGGGTGTTCATCACATAGTTCTCAACATTGGTGGGGTGTGTATAGAAATCACAAGGAAATAAAAGTGTATATACATATAGAGTTACAACAAACAATCCCATCATATGGGTTTACAACAAGAACTAACCATCTCATAAAATCTACACAATTACTTCCACCTCTAGATGGACAAAAATCACACAAAAAAGAAATAAGCCAAATATCATACTTTAGTCATTAATACATCTTCTAGAGTCTCTGTTTTACTAATAAATTCCACTTTATCATCCACTTTGATTTGTGTAAAAAATATTCATTTGAAAAACCATTATATTTAGAAAAACATCTTATTTTACATTCCCAACCCATTAGTTTATATATAAACATTAACCAGTTAATCAACACATCCCATAATCAATTTACTTATTAAACATGCCAATTTGAAATTATTAACATGCAGTATTAATTCCATTAATACTTGGGTAGATATAACAGAACCAACCACATAGAATAAGCACAACACCACAGCCCAACCACCACATCCACATCACTTTACAACCACAACCAGTTTCATAGTCCCTCTTCATCACCAAACCACATCCATCATCGCAACCCCGCTACACAATAACATCACAACAACCATCACCATAACCCGACTGCATAAAATACCACATCCATTTCCCCCACATATCACAACATAGTCACCACACATCACATCAGTCGCGTACATACAAACCACAACTGTTCCACACATCATGACATATATCACAACACAACACATTTTCTGATTTAGAAAATGGAGATATTATTCAATTTCACTTATTTATTTAAAGGTTTTATCATAGAATCCATAAGATCTTGGGGAATCTATTTAATTAACTGAATGTATGTGGTTAACCAATTTTATATACTAATCATTCAACAGAAACCAAAAAACATGAATTCTACATACCATCACTCGGTGAACAATCAAGGACCCCAACGTCCATGATTTTTAGTGGGTAGTTATCCCATAAAATTTACAACATCAAAAATCATTGATAAAATAGTAAAAACATACATCAAATTCCCCAACCCATTTATATTGATTTTAAACCAATTCTATTATCTTTATTAATATGGAAAAAACCATCTCCATGAGGATAAACAATTATATACCCATATCGTATGATACACAAGTAAGAAATATGAAGAAAATATTACCTAAAAGAAAGAAGCCTTTTTCACCGACTGGTTGCACCAAAACAGGGGGTGCGTACAAAAGGAAACTACTTCAGGGGGAATCGAACCAACTGCAGCACCTCATTCCAGGACTCCTATGGGAAGAAGGATTTGGTACATTATATATCAATAGAAAGCAAGGCTGAATTAGGATTTGAAATATCTTATCTTTATAAATATTGGATATCAAGCATTCATGATTAGATACGGTTTTGAATTTCCATTAAATCGGATCACATTAAACCACGTAGTTTTTTCATTTAAAAGACTTTGGACATCGAAGAAATTTAATATTTGACTGATAGGATTTGAAACATCTTTAAAACCCATTAATTATGTCATTTAACTCATTTATCATCAAAACAGTCATAAAAAGGGAAAAGTGGAAAAACCAGAAAATTTAGAAAATTTAGAAAACTATTGAAACAAGTCACCACCACCGCCAGATGAGTTACCGCTAAATGAGTCACCACCTAAAAATTCACCACTAGAAGAGTCACCTCTAGAGATTCACTGTCAAATGATTCATCTCCATATGAGTCACCTCCAGATGATTCACCACCAGCGAGTCACCCCCAAATGAGTCCCCACCAGCGAGTCACTTCCAAATGAGTCACTACTAGAAAGTCACCACCAAACGAGTCACTTCCAGATGAGTCACTTCCAGCGAGTCACCGTTAGATGAGTCACCACCAGTGAGTCACCACCGGGATTATCAATCGCTAGGGTGAGCTACTTTTAGAGTGAGTTACCATTGGAAAACTGGAAATTTAGAAAAAAAATTGAAACGAGTCACCATTGGAATGACTCACATGTCCCAGAAACACCTCAGGATACCTCTAGATTCCTTAAAAATCATATTTCTCACAAATTAATGGATCATAAAGTCTGTTCCATTACATCAGATACCTATCAAACTATTATCACCCTCAAGAATTAAAAACCAACCTGGAAGAAAAGAGGGGAAGGGTCTGAACAACCATACCTTGAGATACCTCTCAAATTTCTTGATATATTTGGAACACAACAACCATTAGGGAAAGAATTTCAAATCTACACAATACATTTAACACAATAACCCATGGGAGATACCTCACAAACAAGAACACGGTCATGTAGATAGATATAACAAGTCTAGTAAGAAATACATAATAATCAAACAAAAATAGTAACATTGTGGAAGGTGACACATTCAAAATCAATTCATTCATGTTATTTTAAATAGAAGGAATAGGTTTTACATAAGAGAAAAAAATTATACCATTTACTTTAGTGACTTCACTTAGACATTCCATTATATGAATATATATACATGCATTATCCTCATTTCCTAATCTATAAAATTTAAATTTGAAACATTTAAAACATAACATGCTTAACATATCACAAATAAAACAGATTAGCATGTTTTAGTAACAATTTGTTAAAAAACATAGATATTATATTTTTAACATTTAATTAATTCATATTGGTGAATGAGTTTAAAAGATAATCATGATTTTTTAAATGATCTATTACTTTCTAGACATGTATCTCAACATTTCATTTTTGAAGCATGTTGAGTTTGAAAACATTCCTATTAAATTCATTTACATGAAAAATATTATATTTAAAACAAATTTAGTAGTCTCATAAAACCACTTTGAGTCAAAATCCACTTTTGAATCTTTTTATAGAATGGTATTTATCAAAATAATCTTTGTAAAAACACTTTAAAAAATTGTAAAACCACTTTTTCTTCAACATGTTTCCCAATAAAACTTAAATAAATTAGAAGGTTTCATGCTTTCACAAAATTTATTTTTTTCTACTAACAGAACTTTATCATGCTCTTTATCAAGTTAATATTAACACAAATTAACATAAAATTTAGAAAACTCGAATTAACATATGGCATGCATCACAAATATGACATGAGTTTCTAAAGAAACCACCTTATACAAGTTTAAAATTCTTCCATGTTTGTCATTAAGACATTAATTACTAGTATCATACTTATGTAGAAACAGTAAAGGGTTTAACATTCCAATTTCTATTTTTCATAGGTGCATTTCAATACTTGTAAGAGTTTCTAATAAAATTCCCCTACCAACATGAACAATTATATTAATATAAATAGAGATACTGAAAGCATACAAATTAAAGGAACCCATCAACCACACCACAATATTGTCCGCTTTGGGCGACACTAACTCACCCACATGGTTTTAAAACATGTTGTAATAAAAATCGTCTTGATGTTGGAAATAGTTTCCCTCTAATAATATGTTTGAGGTCAAAACCCATTTCATCAGCATAAAATAAATCACAACAAACCCAACCAAAAAGATAGTAGTCAAAAATTCTCATCACTTCCTTTATAAAATTATTTACACATGGGAGGCAATCCCATCTTCATTAATTTCAAGATTTCCAAAATAATAATTTTATTTTGTTACTAACATTAAGTGATTAATCCTTTTTATGGGTGGTGAGGTATTTCTTCAACATAATCACAATACATCACAAAAAAATCCATCTCACCATAAAAACTAAACATCTATGCCACCACACATCACCATCATTTCACAGCACAACCATTGGCCAAAATTCACAACCAATAACATAATTTTACCATACATTTCACACAACCACATCACCACACCGCTTTACCATCCACAGGTAAATACCCTTTTCACATAACCGCTTTCACCATCTCATCCCCTACACTGCCCCAACAAACAATCACCACTAAAATCATACGTCAATCCCCAAGCAAAAAAATCAAGTAATCCCCTTTCCCATTTCGAGATATTATCCACTTTGGGTGGAACTGACTCGCCTGTATGGTTTTAACCTCATCAAAGTATAATGTGTCTCGATTAAGGATCAGGTTCCTCCCTCTTCATATTATTCAAGTTTCTAATCACATGTCACATAAGGAATCACAATAATAATAATCAAACATAGCATCAACATATAGCATATTACATAATTATCTAGGGTACTATATTACTTCACTTCATTGTTTATCATGAGTAATTTCACTCAAATTTTAAATTTTTCATTAGAAACTGGTTCATTAACCAAGTATAAGTCATTATACTTTTGATCCATGGTGATATTAAACAAGTAGTCATGTCAAGGGTATCATGATCTACAACAATCAAAACACAGTCATGGTTTCCAACAAAAATTATTTTCCGAAAGGAATATCAACACTTCAATGAAATGATAACAATGAAACCACAAAAAACACTCAACATTCCTATATTATTTTCTGTGAAATATTTTTCCTTGTATGTTAAATAGTTCTAGCATGCATCCATGTTAAAGACAAAACTGTACACATGTTATATCACACGCCATGTTTAATATGGTTAAACAAGACATTCTGGGTTCATATTATTATCAATGAAATTCACATCCAACTTCATTTGAAAAATTCTACATTCTATGTTCTTTTGTTCAATTCAAATACTACATTACATAAACAACATGTTGTCATAATCATTAGAGTAAAACTATCTTTCTGAAAATAAAATTAAAACTACACATGTTGTATTACTATGTTTCATGCTTTATCATTCTCAAATACTCCATTACATACACAATATTATTATAGAATTATCAAGATAAAACTTTCTTTCTTGACATGAAATTAAAAACTGCACATGTTGTATTACTATATTTCATGCTTTATCATGCTTGGCATAAACATTATATAATCATTTCATAGCTCAAGAAAAAATTATTATATACTGAAATAAGGATATCATAGTTCTACATACGCATTTAAATGTAATGTATTAAACATGCTACATGTGTAGGTCTCTCGTACTAGAATTTCCCTAGTTACCAAACTACTCATGAATTAACATGTGAGGTAAGGTTATCCCAGTACTTAAAAATTATTAGAAATAATATAATGTTAAGTTTAATCATTTAAATAGTTTTAAATCTCAACAAGTTACCATAAGGCATGTTTATCATTTTCCAAAATTTAGAAATTAATGTCACAAGAATTTATACACTAACACATTCTTAAAACATATGGTAATATCAATACTTCATAAATACAATATTTATAAATAAAGAGACAAAATTTCTTGTCAAGGTTTCCGAATTCAAATGAATTATCAATTAATTAATATAGAAATTTTAGGAATTTCATAAATTAATTTCTAAAATTAAGTTTTACAACAAGTCAATAATACATGAAATTGACAAATCACAAATGGAAAGAGACACAAGCAATATTAAATCACATGGAAACTAGAATACTTATAACCATGGTTTCAAAATAATCTATTTTATCATGCCAGTGTGAAGTCTACTTAGAGGTTACATGCTTCATAAGGGTTTCCAAAATTTAAACAGGTGATTAAAACAAAATACACTAAGAATACTTCTCTAACAATTTCAAACATTAGGAAAACTAGATAGAATGCTATAAATTTCTAACAAAGGAAGAAAAAATCAATTAATTTATAATCATGCTATAATAGGAAAGGAAACAACACATTCAAACCTCAAAAATGTTTCAAACAAACAATTCAATCCGGTTAACTGTCATATTACTCTTTCCTTTTGGTTATACAAATAATTCAGCAAACAATTTTTATTAGTAATAAAAGCATGGGAAAAGTAAGATAAACACACATAAAATTTCATGATTCATTTAATTCATTTTAACTTCACAAAATCAACCAATTAAAATAAGAACACAAGTCATCATGATGTATGTACACCTCTCCTAGGTCTCTACCCTACAAGCAGTGTCGCCTCACTTGGTAGTTTGGTAGGCTCAGATTCCGTGCACTGGATCATGGGGGCTCTAAAATCCCACGTACTGGCTGGTATTCCTGGCCTATGTCACGCACCAAGGTTAACTAACACTGTTTCCATACCAAACCATGCATTCCACACTGTACCTCACTTCTAACTTCACCCTATCTCTCAACCATCAACCATTAATACCATTCTATCATGACCCACTCCCTCCAAAGATACCCCTCCTGAAATGGAAATGAAAAAATGGAGAAAATGAACCCCAAGTCCCGCCTCCAGTAGGCCCCGGGTTGGCGACTAGCACTAAGGGTGTAAAAATCTCACAATATGGGAGTAATTACCCTTTATAAGAAAACAATATTGGGAGATAGGATGTATCAACCGTAATCAACTCCATGAAATATATAAAATAAATCCAAACCATCCCAAAATGCATGTATAAATAAAAACGGGTACATATAAAATCTCCAAATGAAATCCCAAAAGAATAAATCTAAGGCAGTGACACAGCAACATCTCCAAAGGCCTGAACTAGAAATGTCCAGCACGGTCCACAAAGTCCTCCTAGAATCCTGAAAATAGTTTTTATAAATATAGGGTGAGCATACAAGTAGACTCAGTATGAAAACCAAATTATCTTGTCTATATGTGAAAAGAGAATATTAATGCACCTATGTGAAAGTAGTAGAACCAAAAAAGAACCTAAAAAGGTATACTGACCAATACCTCAACCTCACCAAGGATCTCTGACCAAATAACACATCCAAGTAATATAATATAATATAAATCACGTCGATGATAGGGTACCCTACACCACTTTCCCACTAATTATCCGCTCTCTCCCCAATGGAAAATGTCCTGGTGATCCCACCTCTTCTGAATATACCACATCACATACCACCGACACACACATGGACCTCACAACACATCCCACCCACACACACCTAACCTCACAACACATCCTGCCAGCACACACCTGGGCCTCACAACACATCTCGCCCGAACACACCTGGGCCTCACAACACATCTCACTCACACACACTTGGGCCTCACAACACATCTTGCCCGCACACATCTATAAATCACAACAAATCCTGCATGCACACACCTGGGACTCACAACACAACACATATCATCCCGAAGACATCTGGTACATCACATTACAACTCATCCTAAAGATACCTAGGACATCACATCTTTGCTCATCCCGAAGACACGTAGAATACCACATCACATCCACCATATAATTTACTAATTGACCTTTGTCCATCACAGCCTGTGCAATACCTACCTCACCTAGAAGAGGGAACGAGGAAGAGCGGGTGGCCATCCATCTGTACTCCCACCAGGATATTTGGGAAAGACACCCCCACGTGATGATGTGGGTGTTCGGCACATAGTGCTCAATATGGGTGGGGTGCATATAGAAATCACAAGGAAATACAATTGTATATACATATAGAGTTACAGCACACAAGCCCGTCCTATGGGTTTACAATAAGAACTATCTCATAGAATCTACATAATTACTACCACCTCTAGATGCACAAAAATCACACAAACAAGACAGTATCCAAAGATCATACTTTAGTATTTAATCTATTTTCAAGAGTATGTTTTATCAATAAATTCTACTTTATCATCCACTTTGATTTGTGTAAACAACATTTGTTATAAATCCCATTTCATTTATAAAAAAATCTTATTTTAGATTCCCAGCCCATTAGTTTATATATAAACATTAACTAGTTAATCAACATAGCTCGTCATCAATTTCCTTATTAAACATGCCCGTTTTAAATTATTAACATGCAATGTCAATTACATTAATACATGGGTAGATATAACAGAACCAACCACACAGCATAAGCATAACACCACAGACTAACTACAATATCCACATCACTTTACAACCACATCTAGTTTTTTCAACCCGACTACATCACCATACCACATCCACCATCGCATCCCTGCTACACAAAAACCATCACCACAGTCCTGCTACATAAAACACCTCATCCACTACCCCCCACATATCACAATATAGTCATCACACATCGCATTAGTCTCACACATAAAAACCAAAACTCTTCCACACATCACAACATATATCACAATGCAACACATTTTCAGATTCAGCAAAGGGGGGTCTTATTCAATTTCACTTCTTTATTTAAAGGTGTTATCATAGAATCCATAAGATCCTAGGGCATCCATTTAATTAACTGAATGTACATGGTTAACAAATTTTATATACTAAGCATTCAATAGAAACCAAACAACATACATTCCACAAACCATCACCTAGTGCGCACGTAGGGACCCCTGATGGACATAATTTTTAGTGGGTAGTTAGACCATACAATTTACAACATCAACAATCATTTATAAAATAGTAAGAATATACGTCACATTCCCCAGACCCTTTACATTGATTTTAAACCAATTTAATTATCTTTATTAATCTGGAAACAACCATATCCCTAAGGATAAACAATTTTATACCAATCTCTCATGATACATAAATAAGAAAGATGAAGGAAATACTACCTAGAAGAAAGAATAATTTTTCGAATACTTGTTGCACCAAAATAGGGGGTGTGTACAGGAGGAAACTACTTCATAGGGGGACTCAAACTAACTACAGCACCTAGTTCTAGGACTCATACAGGAAGAAGAATTTGGTACATTTTTTATCAATAGAAAGAAAGTCTGAATGGGGATAGTAAAGTTATTCTCCTTATAAATATTGGATCTTGAGTGTTTGAGATTAGATATGGTTTCGAATTGACATTAAAGCGGATCACATCAAACTGTGCATTTTGACCATTTAAAACCCTCCAAACATTGTAGAAATTTAAGATATGATTGATAGCCTCTGAAATGGATTTAAAACCCATTAATCATGTCATTTAACTCATTTATCGTCAAAACATATGTAAAAGGGAAAAACTAGAAAAATTGAAAAATTATAGAAATTTGGAAAATAGTTGAAATGAGTCACCGACACTGCCAGACGAGATACCACCAGACAATTCATCGCCAACGAGTCACCACCATACGAGTCATAGCCAGATAAGTCACTGTCAGCAAGTCGCCGCCAGATGAGTCACCACCAATGAGTCCTGGCTAGACAAGTCACCACCAGTGAGTCGCCACCAGAAGAGTCGCCACTAGATTATTCACCACCAGTAATATCTAACGCTAGGGTGAGCTACTTCCAGAATGAGCTACCATTGGGAAACTAAAAATTTGGAAAACTCTTGAAATGAGTCATCATTGGAATGAATCACATGTCCCAAAAACACCTCAGACTACCTCTAAACACCTTAAACACCATATATATCACAAATTCGTGGACTAAAAGGTCTAGGATATTACAATGTTGATGTTAGAGTGGTATTTATTGTTGTACGTAAACTCTACCAAGGGAAGGTGGTCCTCCCAGCACCAAACAAAGTCTAACATGGAAGCCCTCAGTATATCCTCCAACACCTGGATAGTGCACTCAGTCTACCCATTGATCTGGGGGTGAAAGGTTATACTCATCCTTATTTGGGTACTGAATTCCTCCTGTAGGAATCTCCACAATTGTGATGTAAACCGCATGTCACGATTAGAGACAATCGTCGTGGTCACCCCATGAAGGTGAACGATCTCTTTATATGTACAACTGTCCCAAAATCTCCACCAAACTCTACTTTTCTAATAGCAACGAAGTGTGCTAACTTCATGAGTCGGTCAACTATCACCCAGATAAAATCATGTCCCTTCAATGTGCACAGAATTTTTGTGACAAAGTCCATGATTATGTCATCCCATTTCCCCTTTGAGATCTCAAGGGGCTACAACAAACCTGACAGAACTTGGTGCTCATCCTTCACCTACTGACAAGTGAGGCACCGAGAGATGAACTCATCTACGCTTTGTCTCATGTTGGACCATCAAAACTACCACTGAAATTCTTTGTACATATTCCCCACACCGGTATGTACAGTTCGGGTAAAAGTGTGTAACTCTCGCATCACCTTCTCTCGCAACATGATTGGAACCATTTTCTGCCCATGGAACAAGATGATGTGATTCCCTCCTTCAAAATATTCATCTATTGAGTCACCTATGGATATCTGATCAGGTAATATCTCATAGTCGATGTCTCCCATATGGGACTCTCTCACACTCTTGAGAATCAAAGGAGTCTACATCATCAACTGTAGAAAAGTTGTACCCTCCTGTTCTACTCGGGTCAGCTTTAAGGAGGTCAATTGCTCTGAAGCCTCTTACACTAAGTGGTCCTGAGACTTCCTTCTAAGGGTATCTGCTACAATGTTTCCCTTTCCTAGAGTATAGACTATCTCAATTTCATAGTCCTATAGGAACTCCAACCAGTACCATTGTATTGGGTTCAAGTCTCTCTACGTGAAGACGTACCTGAGACTCTAATGGTCTGAGTAAACCACGAAGCACTCCCCCAGAAGGTATGAATCCACATCCTCAAGGTGAAGACAACCACTTCTAGCTCTAATTCATGAGTTTCATAGTTCTGCTCATGGGATCTCAACTGTCTTGACCTGTATGCAATAATTTCCTATTGATGAATCAACACACAGCCGAGCCTAGCTCCTGAGGCATCATAATACACTAAAAAATCCATGACTTCTTCTGGTAGTATCAACATTGGAGCGCTCGTTATCCTCAGCCTTAACTCCTCAAAAGTCCTCTAGCACTTCTCTGACTAAGTAAACGGATTCCCTTTCTGCGTCAGGGCAGTTCAAGGGGGGTTGATCCTAGATAATTATGTCAAAAACCTCTTGTAATACCCCACCAAATAAAGAAAGATTTTCACCTCTGACACACTCTTGGGTGGATCTCAAGAAAGCACTACCTCGATCTTTTCTGGATCCATAGCTAAACCATTCTCAAAAATGACATGCCCCGAAAATTGACCACCATTTATCTAGAACTGACACTTCGAGATCTTTCTATAAAGATGGTTCTTTAAAAGAAAATCTAAGACCATTCTAAAGTTCTCTGCATAATCCTCCTCTGATGAATAGTAAATGAGTATGTTGTCAATGAAGATAACAAAAAACTAGTCTAAGTATGGCTGGAAGACCTAGTTTATCAAATCCATAAATAGGGTGGTGGAATTCATCACACCAAAGGCCATCACTAGGAACTAATAGTGTCCGTAGAAACATTGAAATGCCAACTTTGGAATATCAGCCTTGAAAACCCTCAACTGGTGGTAGTCGGACCATAGATTGATCTTCGAGAACTATCTCACACATCGTAAATGGACAAACAGGTCTTCAATCCTCTTTTAAGGGGCACTTTTTCTTTATTATGGTTTGGTTCAAGAGACGAAAATCTATGAAAAGCTTCAAGATTTCGTCCACCTTTTTCATGAACAACACTGGATCTACCTAGGGGGACACACTGGGTCTAATGAAACCTTTCACTTGATGTTCCTCCAACTACAACTACAACTCTCAGAGCTTGGTATGGGTCTTTTGATATTCCACATAAGATATTAGAGTTGTGTTGGGATGCAAGTCGATGTAAAACTCCATCGCTTACCGTAGAGGTAGTCCTGTAACGTTCTCGGGGAATATGAACATGAAAACCTCCATAATTGAATGAATCTATATTCATGAAGATAATTTAAAAAAATGGATATACTCGTTAACTTATGGTTGATGGATTTCAACCTCCTTCTCATTGAACTCACTTTCCCTACCATGAGATCTCTCTCACCAGAAAAGGATAATCTCGTCCCATCAGCATGTAGTAATCTGACTTATCTGCGATGATAGTCAATATAGGCTCAGACCATGGACATTCAATCCATACCCAAGATGATGTCATAGGGTTCCATCATGATGACCAAATGGTCCCATATGAACCTCTCTCCACCAATTGATATCTCGAATTACCGACAGATAAAAGATATAAAATAACTGTTCCATGTAGTCGCGGGATCGTAAATATCCAAAGCCTACAGATGCCCACAACCTCAACCACTAGTTCCCTGAGCCTGAAGTGGGCCACCTAGTGGTGGTGGTGGAAGGATCTCATAGCATCTCCCACCACCCATAGCTCCTCCAGTTCCTCTTCCAGCTCTGCCTCCCAAGGGACCACCCTATCCTCATTGGGGAGATCCTTGATCACAGTGTTGTATCTACTATAGTGGTCCATCAGCTATCTGCATGTTCTCCTTGGCATTTCTCATCAGACAATCATGTTCTATTTGACCTCATCTATCACAAGCAAAGAACCGACCCTCTCTGGGATGCCCTGGTGCTCTGTGGTGTCTTTGTACCTTACGACCATGATTTTAAGTCTAGTCACGAGGAGGTCCCCTACACAGAGATCCTAATGCCTGGAATCTTCTAACTACTGCAGACGAAACAGATCTATGGTGTCCACTGCAATCTCCAACTATATGGAGCCCCTCTGATAGGAAGCTCTCTATCACTAGTGCCTGCTCCAACACCTCGGCATAGGTGGGGATGCACAAGGGAACAATGATGGATCATATCTCTCTGTGGAGTCCCTAATCAAACTTTCATGCTCGGAAGTATCCATATATGATCATGTTAAGTGAGTGTCACGTATGGTATGTGATCCTTGCTGCCTACTCAACCACCGTCATCCCTCCCTACTGCAGCTTTAGAAGCTCCTAAATCTGAACTAAGATCAAGAAGTATGGGTAGTGATCCTCAAGAAACAGCTATTTGAATTTGGTCCACGAGAGTGACGACTCATCATGCATCTGCGTAATAAGACTCCACCATTTCCCAACTACTCTTTACAAAAGTTTAGCTACCAATGCAACCACCCGATCCGTCGAGGTCTGAAAATCTTGAATATACGGACCACCAACTCTAGACAATCCTCTATTGCTTGAGAATATGGCTCACCACGGAACCTCAGCAGCCTTTGGTATTGGAACTCACAGATCATGCTAATCCCGCATGCATCCTCAGCCTGCTCTGTTGGAATGATCTTCTACTCAACAAGTGGAGGTGCTGCTACCTTCCCACCTAGAGGAAGGGGATCGTGGGATGGACCCGAAACTGAGGCCTCATTGCTCATTGAATCATCATCATGAACCAGAACTGGTATCCTAGATGGCTTTCACCATGATGGTATCCTGACATTTATCAAGATGTACCATGATAAGATGAGCATATATATATATAACAATAGCAATGAGAAGCCGACTCAGGGACAGTCAAAGACTCAATCCTATATGATTCATATACCATTGATCCCTTCAACCAATGTCTTGGTATTCCATGTCGACGAGTAGGTAGTCAAGGTCCTAGAGAATAGACACATTGGCCACCAACACTATTACTAGACTCCTTGTCCTAAGAGCCTCACTCGAGACACTTTAAAATTGTTTCCCTAAACCCAACCAAAACCCCTTAAGGGGATAGTCCTAACAACGTCCCAAGGAATGAACTTTCTCTGATACCAATATTTCATGACCCAAACCAAGTTGAAGCTTGATCCACAACTACCTCAAGCCCACCTCCATAGGTCAGGGGTGGCAATAAGCACCGAAGGCATAGCTAACTTGATGAGGTCTTTTCCTATGTACTTTTATGCACACACGCAGCCATCTCAATGAAAAAGTGCAGAGGGAAAAAGTGAAGGATGAAACATAGCTATAAATTAAACCAAACATACATGAACCCATATATAGTAAAAAATTTCCATAGTGTAAATTGAAAAGTAAACTGCTGAGAGAGCTTAGCTCCTGAATCCCAAGCTATGACCATCATACGTGGTCCAAAGCACCAAGTATCCCTAAGATCCTCTAAAGTCACCACTGACCTATCTTTAATCTACATAAGACACAAGACGTGTGGTAAAAGCCCATGCAGGGGTTAGTATATACATACCCACTAGGAAACCCTGAAAGCTAAAGGGGGAGTAGTAAGAAATACAACAGGAAAGAAAGATAGTAAATAACATAAGGTAAAGTGAAAGAGAATAGGTCAACCCATACCAAGAGTGAAAGTAACCTAGTCCAATCACAATGGGATAAACACGGTGATTAGATTAACTACCCATAAATTCTTAACCACCTATAGTAGGAGAGTAAACTCATCCAACCACGAGAAACTAAACACATAAATCATGTGGTATACCTTGCACGTCTTCGCCTCTCCAGTAAGGAGAGTAATCAAATCCAAGGTATGGATACATAAGAATATATATATATATATATATATATATATATGCTTAGTCAAAATAATATCAAATGAGAGAGTAAGGGGATCTTCATCTCACAACTCAAACCAAGAAAAAAAGTAACCAATAGTTCCAAAAGTTCAACAATGATGCACGGTATCTCACGTGTCTACCCAAAAGTATCTGTCCAATTCCAGCCAAAACTTGTCACTATGTCACACAGTCGAGGGGCCATAAACTCTAGGTAGGGAACCCATGCCCTGGTACGATGGGGTTCCACTCTGAAGTATCCATAGAGGACTCACACCCATGCCGATGGGGGATTCCACTCTAATATCCATTGAGGAACTTCACTGCCCAGTCTTGATGGAGGTTACCACTCGATAGGTCACTGAGGAACTCCACTGCCCATTCCTACTGAAGGGCACCACTCGATAGGTCGTCGAGGAACTCCATTGCCCAGCTCTGCTGGAGGGTACCACTTGATAGGTTGCTGAGGAATTCCACTGCTCAACCCTACTAGAGGGTACCACTCTGAAAGGTCCTAGTGATCTTGCGTGATCCCTACCATCATCAGGAATTTCCTAACTAGGCATCATGCTCGGAACATTCCACATTGTATATCATAATCCACAAAAGTGGGCACCATCGCATTCTACATGGAAAACACTCGAGATAGGCTACTTGTAGTCCAAAATCCGAGTTAAAACAAAGAAGATATAGATGATTGAAGTTTCCTAAAAAGGAACCATGGGGTACACAACATGTGAGGTGACCCACATGGCATGTGTTCCCACTCCACCACCTAGACATGTCTCAAGTCAGCACACGGCTCCATCCCATGTTATAGTACATGCCGTATAGGTGGAATACACATCGTGTCCAGACTAACCGGGACCAAGCCGTATCCTATTGGACATGTCCGTGTACCAAACCCCATGTTTGTGTACTGACCTCATGTCCGTGTACTCTGTACATGGCATGTTTCCTAACACGTGGTGTCGCTCGTGTGACATGGTTGTGTCTGTGTACTCGGGTACATGACCATGTATCTGGCTGTGTACTCCAACATGGGATCCTGCCTGTGTGATCCATCACACGGGTTATCCATCCAGGGAAGGGGTACATGATTTGTAGGAGGGCTACATGTTGTTTCATCCTTATGTCTTTACAAAACTCTAGTCATCGCCACTGAGGGGTTACACATCGTGTGTTCATTCCACTATACAACGTGTAGTCAGGTTTTTCATAGATTTTCCAGATCCTCTTCCCGTGCTTGAATTTTTTTTTCCTGATTTGATTTTGGCCCTATCTCTGGCCGAAAATGGTGGATCTAGCTGAAAATCATGGTTTTTGACTATAGCTCATGGTAATCGACTTTGTTCGTTCATCATAAGTCTGTCGCACAAATGGCATGTCACCAAGGCTTCCACCCTCAATTCTTTGATCTCAAAACACTAAAACAAACATCCATGCCTTGAAAAGATACCATATCTAGTCTTAGTTCATTGATATGTGCTTTATTTCTTGGTTTTTCGCAGTTCTAGGGGTCCGATCGGGCTCGGTACTACCCGGTAAAGTCAAATCGGGACTGGGGTGTCCAACCGGTGAATAATGTGAAGCAACGAGGGAAAAAAGCACAAAAACCAAAGGTTTAAACATCGTTGGCCAAGTGTTCTTGGACAACAATCAAGAACAAGAATCCAAGGTTAGAAAAAAATTGAAAATAAATAAGTTTATGTACCCTGATGCATGCAATCAGCCAACAATTAGCGCAAATCCAAGAATGAGGATAGATCTGCTCAATCAATTTAATCAAAGGACGTAAATCACCAATTGAAAATCCTACCTTGATTATGGATCGTTCATTGATAAAGAATGCATCTACCAATAATTGAGATAAGTCTTTTCATTCACTATGTTCTGATCTGATCTGATCTAGTGTTTTATCATCGTCCAAAAAGATTCGCCAACAATAAAGGATGGGAGAGCTCTGGAATTTTCCTAGTGTTTATGTGACTAACCAAGAAGAATTAATCCTGGAATCATTCATATAGAATTATCCATTAAATTGAAAAGAAATAATTATTTATTTATTTATTTATTTATTTCACTGAACATACCACCAACGAGCGAGGATCCTAAATGTCTCGTGCTGGCCTATTTTATGTCACGCCTAGGGTAAGCACCGCATTCCAAACTCAACTGTGGTATCATATTTCTGATCTGAGCTTCCATTTAAGATTTATCTCATTTTTTTTAAGAATCTTCCCACACATAATATAAAATATATTTAATATTTTTTATAAATTTAATTCCGAGCACACCGGGCCTTGGAATCGTACATCGTCTCAGTGCCCTACTCTCGAAATATATAAAGAAATGTCTCAAAATCTTACAAGACAAAAATCAGGTCTCTACATGAAACATTTGAGAATAAATTCATATGCTTGATAAATAATTTTAAATTGGATATTAAAACAGATAGTACAAAGAAGAAGATGTAGTTCAGGAAATTCTCAAATAATGTATCGAAAGAAAGGGCATATTGAGGCATAAGAACTTTTGAGGAAATCTTGGGTCTTCAAAGACCAAGTGACATGGGTAAAACTTCTATTGGATGTGATGGTCAAACATCAAAGGAAAAGTTGATAAATAAGAAGATCATAGGGAAGTAGAAGAAAGAAGAAAGTTCTCAAACATCAAGAACTTACCAACAATTAGGAAGGTATTCAAAAGAAGTAGATTTATGGAGAAATGATTGCAACCGGATATTTCCATTGATGAAGTGATGGTTTTTTGGTTTTATTGGCCACATTGTGTACTATTATGATACATCTAAAAGATATCTAGGAGAAGAGGCTATTGGAATTCAGAAAAGGAGAGTTCGAACATATCTTACACATCATAATATAAATTCATTCTATGGATAGTATTTTAATTGCTCAAATTTTGGGTATAAGGCAGTAGATTTTAGGAAGATAATTAGTATACTTTCTTATGTAAGTCAAAGTAAAATGGATCCAAGGTAATCCAATTCAATTCCTTCAAAAAATAGTTTTTATCTTCTTGAAGAATAAAATTTTGATATGATTGCTTATACTGAAGAAAATGATAAGAGATTAGTAAAAGTCTCAAGTCATTTGTAAATATATTATAAGGAAAATAAAGAGACTATGAAGGAAAATATAGCTAAAATTTCCTTGAAATAATCAAATAATAGTAACACCTTGATTCTGGACAATGGGTGTTCATTTCATATAAGACAGGTAATATGAATTTGTTGAAAATGTAAAGGTCATAGTTGAAGGAATAGTGTGTTTTGGAATAGATGGAGCATTAAAGATTAAAGGAAGTGAAAAACTTGGTTGGATAATTATTAATTGAATAATACTGATGTAATTTATATTTATAAACTTCGTCATAATTTATTGAGTGTGAGTTGGCTTTGTAACTCAGGCATGGAATTCACATTCAATTAAAAAGGTTGCAGTATCAAAAGTAGGTTGTGAATTATCTTTTGAATATTTAGAAGATAAATGAAAATCTATATGAAGTAAATAATAATGAGAATACTGATATTCTAATAGCGAAAGAAGAAAATAGCTTATGGCACAAGTGGAAAGGTCACATTAATCAAAGAAGTATGAAGAACTTGTCTAAGTTAATAGATATAATGGATATTCCTAACTTGAAGTGAAATCAAGAAAAAAAGATGCTTATATGGGAGAAATTATGGTTATAAATTTGTACCAACAAAAGAATAAGTGAGCATCAGATTTGTTAAATTTGGTCCACACTGGTGTATGTGGTCCAATTGGTCAGGTTAGAACGTGTTGAGGGTTGTCTTGTAGGGAAATCCCCATTCAATATCCCAAAGGGACATGGAATATAACTTTGGTTCCCAAAATTTCAATCGAATATATAAAACATGTTTAAATTAATTCTGTAAATACTGGACAGCATAAACATTACATGAACATAACCAATCGTTCATTTAATTCTCATCAGTGAAAGCTAATACAAAGTGATTCCTGCAAAGAAGAATTAAAAGAATGAGAATAAAAATTCAAGATTCAAGTAAACCTTTACAACAACTTCAAAACTGAAGGCAGAATCAAGAAACAATTTAAATTGATTAACTCAAATCAATTCCAAAAATCAGAATCCAAGAAGTGTATATCATTATCAACAAGTTTTCAAATGTAGTAAAGAAAAGAAAAGAACACCATGATTTTACGTGCTTCGCCCAATTGGCCTATGTGCACAAGGAAGGGGCACTAGGGTTTCACTATGCAAAAACAGAAGAGTACAATGAATACAAGAAGCAGTAAAGATAGAAGCAAACACTGGAGAAACTATCCAAGCATGGAGTTATTGTCACTTTAGGAACCTATAGTCAAATCAGGGCCAAGAATGGTAACATACTCACAAGATGGACAAACACACTCAATGTGATCGACACAACATCAAAGAAGAGCATAAATAGGAACATAAAAATTAGAAATTGAACCAAACTAAACCACCTTACTATGGTTCAGATAGATCTTGAAAGAGTCGGATCCTCAACGCTCTAGGATGGAGAAGGTTGATGTTAAGATCATTATTTCCTAATCATTCTCCAGGCACATCCCGCACACACCGCATCCACGACACCTTCTCTTGCTATTTTTCTCATCAACGAATAGGAAGTCAATCCCTCTTCTTAACTTTCTTCTCCGACCAGATAAGAGCTGGCATCTAGTGATGATCTTCCTCGTTTGCACCTCCCTATCACCTAAACCAAAACCCTAGATCTTGGTAGCCCCTAAAATCAGTTGCACTCTGAAAATGAGTAGTGCACCAACAAAACAAATCCCCATAATTGGAGCGACACCCCTTCAAATCAAGAATCCCTAGGAAGAAGTAAATGTGGAGTAGGGTGGGGCAGACCAATGGGACACATGGGCGGCGGTCAAATAGTCCAATGAAACCATCTAATAGAAACATCAGGGCCCGCATCCAAGAAAAATATGATAGCTAAAAAATAGCATTTATTTAACTAAAATTAAATTCATATCATTCGAAATATTAAACAATTAAATTTCTTAAAAAGGTAAAATTTGATTTTCAATAAATGGGAGAATAAATTCACAAATATCCACCTTGAAAATAAAATGTATAACCCTAAAACCCCTGATGTCCCTACACCACCTAACCAATCACATTGATTCGAGTGAACATGCAATCCTAATAAAAAATCTAAGAGTACATCAATGTGTCCTCTATGTGCATCTCAGTGACACACACTAGTCCAAATACAATGACATATAATGGTAACTACTGAAACATGATTAGAATATCATGCTAAACTAATAAAAACATTAAATAAACTCATACTTTCACTTACATGAGCTTCCCATCATCACATACCTGATCTCTTGCTGAACTCATTCCATCAAAGGTCCGAACAACTCACATGTGCCTGCAGAACACAAAATAAAGCAGCAGTATCATTCCTCAAACAAAAACACATTACAGAACAATAATATAATGTATGAACAAGATGAAAAACGAAACAGCTCAAAAATGAAACAATTCAAATGAAACAACTTCAAAAAAAACTCATCCCAAACAACAAGGCTCTAAGCATTTAAACCACCTAGACACTCACCCTGAAACCACATAAGACTATCCATCGTCATGGATCCTCTATGAGATAGGTTCAGAAAACTCACACCCCTAGGAAGACACTAAAACCACATTGATCTGGGTACAAGTCATTGTAAACCACTTCTGGAAAAGGGGTATCCTAAAACCTACACTAAGACTAATTCAATGCCCATAAGAATTCTTAGCGAGACCAAATTGAGACACATCTCCACCTAAGGAGAAAACCTTACCTAAACTACACATAAACTAAAGATGGTACCCTATGGAAAGACTTCAAGAGCTCAATATCAACTCTAATCTAAAGGAGGACTAGGAAGACAATACTTGGGAAACACCTCACCAGCTCTCAACCAAACAACTACCAGGCCAACACCTACGCAAGCTACCCAGCCCCTCAAATCACAACAAGGCATAACAGGGAGAATGAACAAGCATACAAGTCTATCTATCAAAAGAACAGAAAATAGAGAAGGCCACATAACAAAAAAAACATGATCATGCTGATCAAAATAATAAACAAGCATGTTGTAAAGCAACGCCACAAAACAAAATAATAAACAATGAATATGGGATGCAAAATTAATTCCAAATTGGATATGATACCAATTGTTGGGGGCTGCCTTGTAGGGCAGTCCCCATTCAACAACCCAAAGCGAAATGGAATATAATTTTGGTTCCCAAAATTTCAATTGAATATATAAAACATGTTTAAATTAATTCTATAAAGACTATACAACATCAAATTTACATGAACATAACCAATATTTCATTGAATTCTTAAATGAAGCTAATACAAAGTGATTACAGCAAAGAAGAACTAAAATAATGAAAATACAAATTCCATAATCAAGTAAACCTTTACAACATCTTCAAAAATGAAGGTAGAATCGAGAAACAATTTAAATTTATTAACCCAAATCAATTCCAAACATCATAATCCAAGAAGTGTACATCAGCGCCAAAAAGTAATCAAAGGAAATAAAGAAAGTAAGAAAAGAACATCATGATTTTACATGCTTCATCCAATTGGACAACGTGCACAGGGAAAGGGCACCAGGGTTTCACTATGAAAAAACAAGAGTATAACAAATACAAGAAGCAGAAAAGAGAGAAGAAAACACTGGAGAAACTACCCATGCACAAAGTTCTTGTCACTTCAGGAACTCATGGTCAAATCGGGGTCGAGAATGGTAACGTACTCACAAGATAGACGAACACACTCAATGTGATCAATTCAACGGCAAAGAAGAGCATAAAAAGGAACACCGAAATTAGAAGTTGTACTGGACCGAACCACCTTACTACGGTTCGGTCATATCTTGAAAGAGTCAGATCCACATCACTCTAGGATGGATAAGGTTGATGTCAAGATTGACATTCCTCAATCATTCTCTAGGAACATCCTGAACACACCACAACTGCGTCTCCTTCTCTTGCTATTTTTTTCATCGACGAACAGGAAGCCAGTCCCTCTCCTTAACTTTCTTCTCCAGCGAGACAAGCGTAGGTTCTCAGTGATGATCTTCCTTGTCCGCATCTCCCTCTCACCGAAACCAAAATCCTAAATCTCAATAGCCCCCAAAATCAGTCGTGCTCCAAAAATGAGAAGTGCACCAATAGAAAAAATCCCTATAATTGGAGTGACACCCCTCCAAATTGAGAAGCCCTAGGAAGCAGTAAATGTGGAGCAGGGTGGGGCAGGACACCAGGACACATGGATGACTGTCAAACGGCCCAATGAAACCATCTAACAGAAAATTCAGAGCTCGAATCCAAGCAAGATATGGCATCTAAAAAGCATCATTTATTTAACTAAAATTAAATTCATATCATGCCAAATATTAAATAATTAAATTTCATAAAAAATTAACATTTAATTTTCAAAAAACAATTAAATAGATTCACAAATCTCCACCATGAAAATAAAATATATAACTTTAAAACCCCATATGTCCCTGCACCACCTAACCTATCACATTGATTAGGGCAAACATGCAATCCTAATAAAAAATTATAAGAGTACATCAATGTGTCCTCTGTGTGTATCTCAGTGACACACACCAGCCCAAATACAATGAAATTTAGTGGTAACTGCTAAAACATGCTTAGAATATCATATTAAACTAAGAAACAACATTAAATGAACTCATACCTTCACTTACCTAAGCTCCCCATAATCACATACTCAATCTCTAGTTGAACTCATTCCATCAAAGGTCCAGATAGATCACTTGTGCCTACAGAACACAAAAGAAAGAAGCAGTACTATTCCTCAAACAAAAACACATGGCAGAATAGCAATATAAGGTATGAACAAGCTCAAAAATGAAACAGTTCAATTGCAACAGCAACAAAAGAAAACTCAAACTAAATAACAAGGCTCCAAGCATCTAAACCACCAAGACACTCGCCCTGAAACCACATAGGACTATCCATCATCATGGATCCTCTATGAGACAGGTTTAGAAAACCCACACCCCCAGGAAGACACTAAAACCACATTTATCTAAGAACAAGGCCTTATAAACCACTTCTATAAAAGGTACAGCCTAAAACCTGCACTGAGACTGATTCATTGCCTGCAAGAATTCTCAGCGAGACCAAATTTAGACACATCTCCACCTAAGAAGAAAACACTGCCTAAACTACACACCACCTAAAGGGAGTTCCGTCTACAACCAGTTACCCTATAGAACAACTTCAAGAGCTCAATGTCGGCTCTAATCTAAAGGTGGACTAAGCAGACAACACCTGGGAAACACCTCACCAGCTCTCAACCAAACTGCTACTGGGCCAACACCTACACAAGCTACCCAGACCCTCAAATCACAACGACGAATAACAGGGAACAAGAACAAGTGAAAGAGAGATGTCGTGGGCGCCCTCAAATGATTAGTATGATTTTGGGGTACTTAGGTGCAGCAGAGTGGATGACCAAGGTCGTTTCTCAAAGGAGGAAGTAAGTTAAGACAACTTCTTAAAGGTATTCTAAAAATAAAATAGAATAGAATTAAAACACTAATTGAAAGGATGGGGGTTGTTTATAGTTTATAAATCTAGAAGAAGTTTTCTAGAAGAAGATTGCATTTTTTTGTTTTTAATTTTGAAATGAAGTTTGATTAAAAAGACACAACAAGAATATGCTTTTTTAGAAAATATTTTAAAAAGCGTAATCGATCTAACTCTACCTCTTCATTTACTTATTAATCATTATCATTTAAATAAATATCCACTTAATTATGATCCCCTAATTTCTTAACCCTCGAACCCTACAAGAGTTAACTTAACCACAAATATGGAATTACTTAAACCCTAGGCTAGCTTCAGAACACGCAATCGCAGCACCCTGCTTTGATTATTGTTCTAAGGTTAGCTTATGGTCAGTGGTTAATTAGAGCACATATCCATTCTGTAAATGAGGATTAATTTTGTTTAGGGATTATATTTTAACTCTACAAATTTATCTCGTGTGGTCTTTCATTACCGATTATGATCGCGCTCTCACAATTTACACAAAATCTCGACCTCACGTGTTTTTGTGTTAATTATTCAATTGCTTTCTTAGTTTCTTACAATTTAAAAACACAATTCATGGATCATATTAAGTAAATTACAATAGCTCAATGATTCAAAATAATTAAATTAAGAGGGTAGAAGATAGATCAATTACTAAAAGACTACTCTTCCATGGGTGGTGTAATCATCGTAGAAGCGTTTTGCATGTGCAAAGGTTTATAATGGGTATAACCCAATAACGATTCCACTCAAGAATTCCAGCCCAAAGAGGAAGATTAAGAGAAGAATAAATTTAAACAAAATAGAAGAAAAGATAATAAATAAAATAATAACAAAGAAGTTTATTACACAAACAAAAGCATTATAACACGAAGGAGAAGAAGAAGGCTTCGTCGAAGGGATCCTTGCTTCAAGAGCTACCCTTATTGAAATGGTTGTAGAATTGGAGTGGATCCATTTATCTTCTTCTCTAAACTTCCCAATTCACGTACCAACCCCAAAAAATAATAAAAACACCAATATATAGAGTGGTGGGGAGGCTAGATTCAAAGTGGTTTCAAGTGTGAATGTGGAAATTCGACCAAATATTTTAATCCAACTTGTACCGCCCATTTGACCACCAAAACGCGTGAATTGGCTGGCCTTCCAGAAGCCTCATATGTGAGGATATGGGTAATATATCTCCTCTCAGAATTTGGGCTTAATCCAAGCCTAGATTAAAGAGTTATGACCGAAATACATAAGATTCTCCATTCTGGCATGTCCATCCCACCTTTGACTTTATGGCCCAATTACTCCATCCAAATGCATTCTTTTTATCTAGTGTCCTAAATAAAATTTGTATACCATGAAGTAAGAAACACAGTTACAAAATATTAAGTTCAAATAATTTAAATAAAAATATTTATGATTGAAATACTACAGTGATTTTAAAAGGGTAAAACTGGAATTTTCATCAAATATTCAAATGAATGATCTAATCCCAAATACTTTCCAATTAAACATATTTAACACAATTTTAGGAAATTATATCATTTATTATTAATAAAATATTCAATAACATAGTGTTTTATCAACTCCCCCGCACTTACCCTTTTGCGCTCCTGAGCAAAACCTCATATCAAATAAACATCAATATCAAATCAAAACCAATTTTAAAACACATATCCTTGAGATCAAACAATTACACACCAAGAAACAAAAGATATAATGCCTCATAAAAAATCATTATTTCAAGTTCTCTATTTATATCATTCAATATATTTCCACTTCATTTATCCTCTCATGCACAAAACACTTACCTCGCTTGAATTTTCTCTTATCACACAAATATCAATTTTTTTTTTGCAATGTCTTTCTAATCCAAACTCATACAAGGGTCACCATAGGCTTGATAAATTCCTACATCGCCACTCGATGTGGGTCAAAGACATATGTTTATAATGAGGACTTTTCAGGGTTTTTCTGTGGCTTTCGGTTGGTAGGATTAAGGTGTGAAAAATTCTGAGGCTAAATGAGGAGGGCTTGACTCTTTTTGAAGCAAAATTGCATTAATATAATTTTCACTTAAATATGGTCTTCTTATCAATCCCCATAGTATCAATTCAACTCTATCATCATGAAAAATAAAGGAATTTTCACACCATTCAACATTTTCACAGTAAAAATTTCAATCTTCTCAAACATGATTTTCTTGAAAGCTCCAGATAGGCACAACTTTCTACATCAATTAGAAGCTCCAGAAAAGGCATAGCTTCACTTATCATGAAAGCTCAAGAAAGGAACAACTTTCAATATAATGTTTTTCTTTATCAGCAAACACATCTCTTCAGAATTTTATTTTTCACCCGAAGTATCACAAAATTTGGTAGCACAACACAAGATAGCTTCCCCCACACTTAAGTTCAACTAGATTGTGCAATTTCACTTCAAGAGTTGGTTGGATAGGGATAATTGGATTGTAATGTGGCTAACCTAATAGGATATGCATGGCTTCTAAGGGCTAAAAGGATTAAATGTTCAAGGTAGGCCATTATAAAAAAAGGATTCTTTGAAATAGGGGCTTTAATACCAAACAAATGCCTCAATCATTTAAACATAAGTACCTCAAACCCTCAAGTTTTGACAGGAATAAATCAAATTCTGGTTAAATCAAGCATGGTTTGGTTCTCTCAAGAAGTGAAGTGAATGTAAAGAATATGAAAATAATGGTTTAGAAGCCTCACATGAAAGTGATTTCAAATATAAAGACAGTGAGATGTGGCATGGGATTCAAAATTCAGTGTACTTTTCATGAAATTACTAAATATTTGAACTTGAAACAAAGTCATTTCAGCATTCATTTAAGCTTAGTTTCAAGGGATAAATTGTTTCACTTACTGATATGGATTTAAAAATGGTGATGAGAATCATTTCAGCTCAAAAGTTTCAAAAACACACAGAAAATTGTAAAATAAACACACAAAATTTGAAAAACACGCATTTTTTTTGTTTTTTTTAATCAGGAAAACAATTGAAATTATCAAACTAAAAGGCTCACACCCCCACACTTAAAGTATTGCATTGTCCTCAATGTGAACCCATGAGATGATATATGCACATTAAATGTATAATTTTAAATAGGGCAAAGAATAACAAAGTTAAAGGGTTAGAAACATCCTGATGTGGTCAAGTGATGATGGGGTCATGCAGTGTGATAAAATCCACTACATCAGTAGGAAGTCCCTCAATGTATCTCTTCAAACGTTGCCCATTGACTGTAAAGCTCCTTCTTGTGTCCTCTTGTGTGATCTCCACTACACCATAAGAAAAAACATTAGTCGCAACATAAGGACAAAATCATCTGGAACGCAACTTACCAGGCATCAGCTTCAGTCGTGAACTATAGAGAAGGACTTTCTCTCCAACATGAAACTCCCTTTGTTGGATCATTTTGTCACTAACTGCTTTTGATCTTCTCTTGTAGAGCCTTGAGTTTTCATATGAAGACAATCGAATCTCCTCAAGCTCTTGAATTTGAAGCTTCCTTTGGATTCCAGCTTGGGCCAAATCAATGTTGCGTTTCTTAATAGCCCAATAAGCCCAATGATCAACTTCCACGGGGAGATGACATGCTTTCCCAAAAACAATTTGAAATGGGGACATACCAATGGGTGTCTTGTATGTTGTCCTATAAGCCCACAATTCATCATCTAAGCGCCTGCTCCAATCTTTCATATTTGGCTGCACAGTTTTCTCCAAAATTTGTTTCAATTCCCTATTTGAAACCTCAGTCTGGCCATTTGTTTGAGGGTGGTATGGTGTTGATGTTTTTTGTGTCACCCCATACTTCTGAAGGAGGGAAGAAAGATTCTGATTGCAGAAGTGTGTCCCTTGGTCATTGATGATGGCCTTCGGTACTCCAAACCTGCAAAAAAAATGTGCTTTGACAAAGTCCACAACAACATGATAATCATCAGTCCTGGTGGCCTTAGCCTCCATCCATTTACTCACATAATCAACAGCAACCAAAATATATAAAAATTCAAATGAAATAGGAAAATGACCCATAAAATCAATTCCCCATACATCAAAAATCTCACAGAATAGTATGGGTTATTGGGGCATCTCATGTCTCCTAAAAATGTTCCCAGTGTGTTGGCAACGAGAGCATGACTTACAAAACACATGGGCGTCATGGAATAAGCTAGGCCAATATAATCCAGAGTCCAAAACTTTCTTAGCTGTCCGTTGGGGTCCAAAGTGTCCACCACAAGCAAGTGTATGAAAAAAATGTAAAATAGACTCCAACTCATGATCAAGAACACACCTCCTGATAACTTGATCACTACACATACGCCAGAGGTATGGATCATCCCAAACATAATACCGAGACTCACTTTTTAATTTTTGGACTTGATGTTTCTTTAAATTTGCAGGGATTCTAGAGGCAAAAATGTAATTAACTAAATCAGCATACCAAGGATGCATACCTGAGATGGTATAGAGATGCTCATCAGGGAAAGTGTCCATAAGTGGTACCTGGTCCAAGGTGTTATCCTCTAGTGTGTGAGTAATCCTACTCATGTGGTCCGCCACCATGTTTTCTAATCCCTTTTTGTCCTTTATCTCAATATCAAATTCTTGAAGAAGGAGCATCCATCGGATCGGCCTGGGATTTTCATCTGGCTTCTTCAAGAGGTACCTCAGAGCTGCATGGTAAGAAAAAAAAACTACTTTAGATCCCAATAAATATGAACGGAATTTATCTAAAGCAAATATAACAGCAAGAAACACCTTTTCTATGGTTGTGTAATTTGATTGGTATGAATCTAGTGTCCTCGATGCATAGGTGATCACATGTGAACGTCCCTCCTCCCTCTGAGATAAGACAGCTCCAACCGCAAAGTTGGACGCATCACACATAAGCTCAAATGGAAGGTCCCACCGTGGGGGATGTTGTACCTCTCGTACCCCTCGTGGTTTAATTTTCATGATCACAATCACTCTCTTATTTATCTAATCTTGTTTTAAGTGTTTTTGGATTATAGGCATGATTTCAGGTTGCCAAGGAATTGGGCCAAGAAAGCCAGAAGGCAAAAGTGGACTGATTTCAGTCCACCGGCCAACCGGTGGATGACCACCGGCCAGCCGGTGGAATCTTGACAGAAGGCATCCCCTCTGTCCAGACCACCGGCCAACCGGTGTCCCATCACCGGCCAGCCGGTGGAACCCAGACAGAAGGGACACCTACTGTCTCACCACCGGCCAACCGATGGCCTCCTCATCGGCCAGCCGGTGGTGCCTGGGTCGAAGGCCTCTCCATTTTCCAAAGCACCGGCCAACCGGTGGCCAAGCACCGGCCAGCCGGTGGGCCCAGTCAAACTAGTCGTTGGGCTTTGACCAGGCTTGTACTTTTGACTCCCAACGGCTCCGAAGGCCTCTCCAACGGCTCCGAAGACTCCCAACAGCCATTTGGGAGTTCCTCTCCTATAAATAAAGGACTAGGAAGCCCCGGAAATATATAGAAGCCCACGGGAACATTTTTCGATCATTTGGTGAACCTCTGGCGCATTCCTTCAAGGATCCCCACCTGCTCCAACTCACTTCCACATCCAAGGAGCACCACCATAGAAGCTTGGGAGCGCTCTTCATCATCACCAATCAATCCATTGGCGCCCAAGACTTCTCCTCTTTACGGTTTTTATTGTTTTATCATTTTGAGCATTATTTTGAGTTTGTGCATACAAACCTTTCTTTCTCTCATCCTCCCTTCGTTTGGTTTTTCACACCACCTTCAAGGTGTGAAGAGGTTAGTCAAGCCTTCCCTGTAAAAGGCTTGAGTCAAAGGTGAGCTAGCCTTCACCTGTAAGAAGGCTAGTGGGTTTCTTGCTACAACCAATAAAAAGCAAGTTGTAATAGGTTCTAGACTACCTTAAAGTCTAGTGGGTTTCTTGCTAAAACCATTAAAAAGAAAGCGGTAGTAAATCTCTCAACGGTTGAGTTGGGAGCGGAGACGTAGGCTTTGGTTTAAGCCGAACTCCGTTATCAAGTTTTGTGTCTTGCCTCTTTTATTTCCACTGCACCTTTAACTTTGTTTTAAATTGTTAAACTTTTTTAAAAAGGCAATTCACCCCCCCTCTTGCCATCACTCTCCTCCCCAACAGGGGATGTATGATCGGTGGAGTGGTCAGACACTTCTTTAGCTCATCAAATGATACCTTGCATGAATCATAAAAATTGAAGTCAATATATTTTTGAAGCAATCGAGATAAGGGTAGAGCGATCTTACTAAAATCTATGATAAAGCGTCGATAAAACCCAGCATGTCCAAGGAATGATCGAACATCACGCACACATGTAGGATATGGCAGGGATGAAATAATGTCTACCTTAGATTTATCAACTTCAATGTCATGTTGTGAAACTATATGACCTAAGACAGTTCTCTTTTCGACCATGAAATGAAATTTTTCAAAATTTAAGACTAGATTCTTCTCAATACAACGATGCAACACATCACCCAAACTATAGATACATTCATCAAATGCGGATCCATAAACTATAAAATCATCCATAAATACCTCCATCCAGGTCTCAATGAAATCTGAGAAAATACTCACCATGCATCTCTGGAAGGTACCTGGGGCATTGCAAAGTCCAAATGGCATCCTTCGGTAAGAAAAGGTACCGAATGGGCATGTGAATGTCATCTTCTCTTGGTCCTCTG
Organism: Viscum album; assembly: GCA_963277665.1. NCBI lineage: Eukaryota > Viridiplantae > Streptophyta > Magnoliopsida > Santalales > Viscaceae > Viscum > Viscum album. The sequence goes on from OY728132.1 coordinate 1,935,120,573, forward strand.
CTACAATGGGAACCTGAAAATAGCTAGAGAAACCATCCAAGAAGCAATAATGTGTCCTACCTGCAAGTCTCTCAAGCATCTGGTCAATGAATGGAAGTGGGAAATGGTCCTTACGAGTGGATTGATTTAGTTTCCTATAATCAATACACACTCTCCAACTATTTTGTACTCTCACCGGAACTAACTCATCATTTTCATTTTTTATAACAGTGAAACCAGTTTTCTTTGGTACAACTTGGATAGGGCTAACCCATTGTGAGTCGGAAATAGGGTAAATTATACCTGCCTCAAGCAATTTTTCAACATATTTTTTAAAAACCTCTAGGAGGGTTGGATTGAGTCTCTTTTGTGGTTGCCTCACCGATTTAGACCCATCCTCCAAAAGAATCCTATGCATGAAAAATGGAGGGGCTAATACCTGATATGTCAGCCAAGGTCCACCCGATTGCCCTGATGTTCTCCCTCAAAAGATTCAAAAGTTTTTCTTCATGTTCAAAAGGGAGATTGTTAGCAATGATAACAGGTAATTTCTCACCACTTAACAAGTATGAGTATTTGAGATTTGGTGGCAATGTCTTGAGTTCCAGTGTAGGGGGGTGGTGTATGGATGGGGTCATAGAAGGAACTGAAATATGTGCACAAAGAGCATCAGTATCAGAATATACATCATCAAAATTAGAGAATAAAGCATCAAATCCATCACCATACTCAACAGCCATGTCATAATTAGAGTTCACATGATCAAAATTAGAATATGATTCCATTTCAAAATCAAATCGTAGAGAGTCTTGTTCCTTAGAAACGGATGTGGAAGTACTCTTAGAAATCAAACTAGAACCAATACTCATAATCTCCCTAAGCAAAGGACAATCCAATTCCATGGTGTTTTTACTTGGTGGTTCAAAATGGGAGATAACAAATGCAGAATGATCCTCTGAGGGGGTACTTCATGGAATCCATAACATTAAATATGACAACTTCATCCCTAAATTCCATGGAAAGTGTACCCTCATTGACATTTATGATAGTTTTTGCAGTTTTGAGTAAGGGCCTACCTAAGATAATGGGGGAATGAGAACTTACCTGATCATCCTCCATGTTAAGCACGTAGAAATCTGCTTGAAAGATCATGTCTCTTACCCGGACAAGTACATCCTCCAAAACTCCCGCTGGATATGTCGTAGCTCTATTCTCCAATTTCACCACTACTCTCGTCAGTTTCAGCTCACCAACCTGCAAAGAAGAGAATATAGAGTAAGGCATCACATTTATGGAAGCTCCCAAATCACAAAGAGAATCAGAGAAGTGCAACTCCCCTATAGTACATGGGATGGTGAATGTCTCGGGATCCTTGTACTTTGTTGGCATTGCTAGAGTTGGTGTAATGAGTGCTGATACATTCCTTCCAAGGTTGATCCTCTCATTTCCCTTGAGCCCTCTTCGATTGGTGCATAGTTCTTTTAAGAATTTGGCATACCTTGGGATTTGTTTGATGGCTTCAAGTAGAGGGATGTTGATCTCAACACGCTTGAATGTGTCTAAAACCTCTTTTTGCATTGCTTATTCAGACATCTTCTTGGTTTGAACAACCCTGTTTGGAAAAGGAAAGGGTTTAGGAGGAACATCATCAATCTTTTTCTTACCTTTATCTTTCTCCTTGGATTGCTCATCAGTTGGTATGGAATGCGGATTCTCTGGAGTTGAGGTGAATCCCGGTGGAATGGTAGGTACAGATGTATCATTCATTTTATTCTCACTTCTCAATGTGATGGCACTCAAATTCCCCTTTGTATTTGTAGTGGATTGGGAAGGAAAATTTCCAGAATTCTTACTTACAAGTTCATGGAGGGCGGTGGCAATCTGGTTCATTTGAGTCTTCAACTCCCTCAGCTCCGAACCTTGACTTTTCAGCTCATTCTTTTGATTAAGAACAATTTGCTTCAAAAGGTAATCAGTGTTAGAATCTACCTTGGGTGGGGGATTCTCATGTTGTTGGTTTGTTGATGCTTTAGATTCAAATCTCCTTTGGGGTTGTTGGAATCTCTACTGGTAAGGTGGAGGCTGCTGGAAGTTTTGTTGACAAAAGGGCCTTTGTTGTTATCCAGAGTCATACCTCATGTCTGGTTGATCCTTCCACCCTTGGTTGTATGTTGGATCAAACTTCTTTTGGGGATATGGTTGTTGTTGTTGTTTCTGATATGGTCTCCCAGGGAATATTACTGCACAATCTTCTATTTCTTGTAGTTGGGGGGCAACAGTCAGTTGGGTGGCTTGTCTCAGTGCAAATACCACAAGGCCTTGAAGGAGGGGGTAGAGATGTCTTTTGTGCCAATGCAATTTGCCTCACCATAGTTTTCAATTCTTCTAACTTGGTATCAATCAAATGACTCTCAAGAGAAGAAGGACTTACCTGATGTACTCCCCTGACATGTAGTGTACCTCTATCGCCAAATTGTTGGGAGTTTTGGGCCATCTTGTCGATCAATGCTCGTGCGGGTACTTGCGTCTTGTCCACCAATGCCCCTCCTGCTGAGGCATCCATCATGCTCCTCTCCATAGGTGTGAGTCCTTCATAGAAGTACTGGATGAGTAATTGCTCACTGATTTGGTGATGTGGGCAGCTTGCACACAACTTCTTGAATCGCTCCCAATACTCATACATTGACTCCCCTTGTGCTTTCTTGATCCCCGAGATCTCCTTACGAATGGAAGTGGTCCTTGATGCTGGAAAAAATCTTTGCAAGAAAAGACATTTCAAATCGTTCCAACATGTTACATCTTCAGGTTGTAAATAATACATCCAGTCTTTTGCAGCTCCATCAAGTAAAAATGGGAATACTCTTAATTTGATTTGATATTCAGAGACATTTCTAGGTTTTAGGGTTGAGAAAACCACATTAAATTCTTTCAAATGTTTATTGGGATCCTCACCAGAGAGTCCATGAAACTTTGGAAGTAAATGAATTAACCCAGATTTTAGTTCAAAGTCCGATTTGAGATTTGGATATGAAATGCAATTTGGTTGATAGTTAATATCAGGTGCAGCCAATTCTCGAATGCTTCTATTAAGTTCATTTCCATTATTATCATCCATTGGTTCTTATTTTATGGTTGAATTTGAATTTCTTCCAATTTCAATGTTCTGATATTGGAGTAATTCTCCAACTAGTTGAATTTTGAAACTTTCCGTAGACTGGGAATGTCTGATTCGAGCTCGAAGGTTACGTTCAATCTCAGGGTCAAGATCTAAGAGATACTCAGGATTAGTTCATGTCATAAATCAATGAAATATGAAAATAAATAAAGTGGACCATGGTAAAATAAAAATTAGAAGTTTGAGTTGATGGTCCAAAAAGAAGTAGAAGAAAATAAAAGAAGAAGATGAAAAAAGAAATCAGATGGGTAAAGAAGGAAGAAAGAAGAGAGGAAGAGAATAAAATGTAAAATAAAATAAATACCTCTAATTGGTTGAAATAATTACTTTCCTCCCCGGCAACGGCGCCAATTTGAAAGATCACTGTCGTGGGCACCCTCAAATGATTAGTGTGATTTTGGGGTACTTAGGTGCAGCAGAGTGACTGACCAAGGTCGTTTCTCAAAGGAGGAAGTAAGTTAAGAAAACTTCTTAAAGGTATTCTAAAAATAAAATAGAATAGAATTAAAATATTAATTGAAAAGATGGGGGTTGTTTATAGTTTATAAATCTAGAAGAAGTTTTCTGGAAGAAGATTTCATTTTTTTGTTTTTAATTTTGAAATGATGTTTGATTAAAAAGACACAACAAGAAGATGGTTTTTTAGAAAATATTTTAAAAAGCGTAATGGATCTAACTCTACCTCTTCATTTACTTATTAATAATTATCATTTAAATCAATATCCACTTAATTATGATCCCCTAATTTGTTAACTCTCGAACCCTACAAGAGTTAACTTAACCACAAAGATGGAATTACTTAAACCCTAGGCTAGCTTCGAAACACGCAATTGCAGCACCCTGCTTTGATTGTTGTTCTAAGGTTAGCTTATGGTCAGTGGTTAATTAGAGCACATATCCATTCTGGAAATGAGGATGAATTGTGTTTAGGGATTATATTTGAACTCTACAAATTTATCCCGTGTGGTTTTGCATTACCGATTAAGATCGCACTCTCACAATTTACACAAAATCTTGACCTCGCGTATTTTTGTGTTAATTATTCAATTGCTTTCTTAGTTTCTTACAATTTAAAAACACAATTCATGGATCATATTAAGTGAATTACATTAGCTCAATAATTCAAAAAAAATAAATGAAGAGGTTAGAAGATAGATCGATTACAAAAAGACTACTCTTCCATGGGTGGCGTAATCATCGTAGAAGTGTTTTGCATGTGCAAAGGTTTATAATGAGTATAACCCAATAACGCTTATACTCAAGAATTCCATCCCAAAGAGGAAGATTAAGAGAAGAAGAAATTTAAACAAAACAGAAGAAAAGATAAGAAATAAAATAAGAACAAAGAAGTTTATTACACAAACAAAAGCATTACAATACGAAGGAAGAGAAGAAGGCTTCGTCGAAGGGATTCTTGCTTCAAGAGCTACCCTTATTGAAATGGTTGGAGAATTGGAGTGGATCCACTTCTCCTCTACCCTCAACTTCCCAATGCACGTCCCAACCCCACCAAATGAGAAAAACACCAATTTATAGAGTGGTGGGGAGGCTAGGTTCAAAGTGGTTTCAAGTGTGAATGTGGAAATTCGGCCAAATATTTTAATCCAAATTGCACCGCCCATTTGACCACCAAAACGCGTGAATTGGCTGGTCTTTCAGAAGGATCATATGTGTGAATATGGGTCCTCAATCTCCTCTCAAAATTTGGGCTCAATCCAAGCCCAGATGAAAGAGTTATGACCGAAATACAGAAGCTTTTCCATTCTGACGTGTTCATCCCATCTTTGACTTTATGGCCCAATTACTCCATCCAAATTAATTCGTTTTATCTAGTGTTATGAATAAAATTTGTATCCCATGAAGTAAGGAACACAGTTACAAAATATTAAGTTCAAATAATTCAAATAAAAATATTTATGATTGAAATACTACAGTGATTTTAAAAGGGTAAAACTGGAATTTTCATCAAATATTTAAATGAATGATCTAATCCCAAATACTTTCTAATTAAACATATTTAACACAATGTGAGGAAATTATATCATTTATTATTAATAAAATATTCAATAACATAGTGTTTTATCAACAAGCATACAAGTTTGTCTACCAAAAGAACATATAATAGAGAAGGCCACATAACAAAACAAACACACAATCATGCTGATCAAAACAATAAACAAGCATGTTATAAAGCAATGCCACAAAACAAAATAATAAACAATGAATATGGGATGCAAAATTAATTTCAAATTAGCTCTGATACCAATTGTTGGGGGCTGCATTGCGGGGCAGTCCCCATTCAACATCCCAAGGGGACATGGAATACAATTTTGGTTCCCAAAATTTCAATCGAATATATAAAACATATTTAAATTAATTCTATAATGACTGGACAACAGCAACATTACATGAACATAACCAATATTTCATTGAATTCTCATCAGCGGAAGCTAATACAAAGTGATTCCAGTAAAGCAAAATTAAAAGAATGAGAAAACAAATTCCAGATTCAAGTAAACCTTTACAACATCTTCAAAACTAAAGGCAGAATCAAGAAACAATATAAATTGATTAAGTCAAATCAATTCTAAACATCAGAATCCAAGCAGTGTACATCGATATCAACAAGTCATCAAATGCAGTAAAGAAAGCAAGAAAATAACACCAGGATTTTATGTGCTTCGGCCAATTGGCCTACATGCACAGGGCAGGGGCACCAGGGTTTCACTATGCAAAAACAGGAGAGTACAATGAATATAAGTAGCAGGAAAGACATAAGCAAACACTGGAGAAACTATCCAAGAACGGAGTTCTTGTCACTTTAGGAACCTATGGTCGAATCGGGGTTGAGAGTGGTAACGTACTCACAAGTTGGATGAACACACTCAATGTGATCGACACAACAGCAAAGAAGAGCATAAAGAGGAACATTGAAATTTGAAGAAGTCGTACCGGACCAAACCACCTTACTATGGTTCGATCCGATCTTGAAAGAGTTGGATCCTCGGTGCTCTAGGATGGAGAAGGTTGATTCCAAGATTTTCATTCCCCAGTCATTCTCTAGGCACAGCGCGCACGCACCACAGTAGCATCGTCTTCTCTTGCTATTTTTCCCATCGACGAACAGGAATCCAGACTCTCTCCTTAACTTTCTTCTCCGACGAGACAAGCATAGGTCCCCAGTGATGATCTTCCTCATCTGCACATTCCTCTTGCTAAAACAAAAATCCAAGATCTCGGTATCCCCCAAAAGCAAACACGCTCTGAAAATGAGCAACGCACCAACAGAAAAAATCCCCAAAATTGGAGTGACACCCCTCCAAATCGAGAAGCCCTGGGAAGAAGTAAATGTGGAGCGGTGTGGGGAAGGCAATCGGGACACGAGGATAGCTATAAAACATCCCAATGAAACCATCTAACAGAAAAGACAGGGCTCACATCCATGCAAAATACGGTAGCTAAAAAGAGCATTTATTTAACTAAAATTAAATTCATATCATGCTAAATATTAACCAATTAAATTGCATAAAAAAGTAACATTTAATTTTCAAAAAATGTGTGAATAAATTCACAAATATCCACCTTGAAAATAAAATGAATAACCCTAAAACCCCTAATGTCCCTGCACCACCTAACCTATCACATTGATTCGAACGAACATGCAATCCTAATAAAAAAATATAAGATTACATCAGTGTGTCCTCTATGTGTTTCTCAGTGACACACACCAGCCCGAATACAATAACATCTAATGGTAACTGCTAAAACATGCTTACAATATCATGCTAAACTAAGCAACAACATTAAATGAACTCATACCTTCACTTACTTGAGCTTCCCATCATCACATATTTGATCTCCAGTTAAGCTCATGTCATCAAAGGTTTGGATAGCCTATTTGTGCCTGCAAAACACAAAAGAAAGCAGCAGTACCATTCCTCAAACAAAAACACATGGAAGAACAGCAATATAAGGTATGAACAAGCTCAAAAATAAAACAGTTCAAATGCAACAGCAGCAACAAAAGAAAACCCAACCCAAACAACGAGGCTCTGAGCATCTAAACCACCTAGACACTCGTCCTGAAACCACATAGGACTATCCATCGTCATGGATCCTCTATGAGGCAGGTTCGAAAAACTCACACCCCCCAAGATGATACTAAAACCACATTGATCCTGGTACAAGGCCTTATAAACCACTTTCAAAAAAGGGGACAACTTGAAACCTACACTAAGATTGATTCAATGCCAACAAGAATTCTCAGCGAGACCAAATTTAGACACATCTCCACCTAAGGATAAAACTCTACCTAAACTACACACCGCCTTAAGGGAGTTCTGTCTACAACCGAGTACCCTATGGAACAACTTTAAGAGCTCAATGTCGGCTCTAACCTAAAGGCGGACTAGGTAGAGAGCACCTAGGAAACACCTCACTATCTCTCAACCAAACTACTACCGGGCCAACACCTACACAAGCTATCCAGACCCTCAAATCACAACGAGGCATAATAGGAAGCAAGAACAAACATACAAGTCTGTCTATAAAAAGAACAGAAAACAGATAAGATCACATAACAAAACAAATACACGATCATGCTGATCAAAACAATAAACAAGCATGTTGTAAAGCAACAGCACAAAACAAAATAGTAAAGAATGGATATGGGATGGAAAATTAATTCTAAATTTATGGGGCAGTCCCCATTCAACAGCCCAAGGGGACATGGAATATAATTTTTGTTCCCAAAATTTCAATCGAATATATAAAACACGCTTAAATTAATTCTGTAAAGACTGGACAGCAACAACATTACATGAACGTAACCAATCTTTCATTGAATTCTCATTAGCAGAAGCTAATACAAAGTGATTCCAACAAAGCAAAATTAAAAGAATGAGAATAAAAAATTATAGATTCAAGTAAACCTTTACAGCAGCTTCAAAACTAAAGGCAGAATCAAGAAACAATTTAAATTGATTAACTCAAATCAATTCCAAATATCAGAATCCAAGCACCTTACATCAACATCAACAAGTCGTCAAATCGGGGTCGACAATGGTAATGTACTCACAAGTTGGACGAACACACTCAATGTGATCGACACAACAGCAAAGAAGTGTTGGGGAGAATCCTAATTCCGGACCGAAAATTGCTTGCCAAAAATATCGTGAGAAACCTGTCGAAATATGGAAGCGATATAAGCAGAATGAAGAAATCAACACGCAGGATTTTTAACGTAGAAAAACCCTCCCATGTGGAGGATTAAAAAAACTACAGGGCAATTCCCAAATATCCACTATGAATCAGAGAGTACAAAAAATCCAAGTAATACCCGAACTTGAATTACAAATGAGAGAGCGTAGAAAATCTGTGTGAAAACCACACCCCGATACGCCTCTGTCATGTCTCTGATAAACATCCCGCTGACGTCATGTATCGGAAGATTAGTCTATGACAAAACATCATCCTTCTATCGACGAAACGTCACTACCTTGGAGATCTTCACCCGAACATGTGTCAGCCTCGCATCAGCTTGCGACACTCGAATGATCTCGCCATCATGATATACCGTCGATCTCCAATCGGGACATGCCACCTGATCACCGCTATCAGGCAAACTTTCGATACGTGGTCATGATCATCAATTCCATAGTCGTTGTTGCTCCGCACCTGTCAAACGCTGACACGCCGCACATGCTATCGTCGACGTGGAAGCCCCCTTCTTGCTCCCGGTGGACTGCATCTTGAACACCCTGTCAATAACATCACCACATGTACAAGATAATTGTGTCATCATCGTCGTGTCACACAGGCCAGCACAAACATGGCAACCCCTTCCCGGGTCTCCCTTGCCGGCTACATCTTGTTGGCACACCCCTTCTCTACAAAATATGTTTCTGCATCCTCCTTATATAGACACTAAGTCCATAATCATCAATTAATGCAGTCAACATCCATTATTTCATCCATTAATATCGAGAATTAAACATCAATTAATGTTGAGAGAAAATCCTCAATTAATAGTGATAGAAATCTCTCCATTAATAATTTTCATCTCTCATCAATAAATGTGATGAATCTCAACAAGAAGAGCATCAACAGGAACATCGAAATTAGAAGAAGTCATACCGGACCGAACCACCTTACTATGGTTTGGTCAGATCTTGAAAGAGTCGGATCCTCAGTGCTCTAGGATGGAGAAGGTTAATGCTAAGATCGACATTCCTCTATCGTTCTCCAGGCAAAACCCGCACGCACCGCAGCGTCGTCGCCTTCTCTTGCTATTTTCCCCACTAATGAACAGGAAGTCAGTCCCTCTCCTCAACTTTCTTCTCCAAAGAGACAAGCTCAGGTGCCCGATGATAATCTTCCTCGTCCGCACCTCCCTCTCACTGAAACCAAAACCCTAGATCTCAGTTGTTCCCAAAATCAGCCAGGCTCTGAAAATGAGCAGCGCGCCAACATAAAAAATCCCCAAAATTGGAGTGACACGCCTCCAAATTGAGAAGCCTTATGAAGAAGTAAATGCGGAGTAGGGTGGGACAGGCCATCGGGACACATGGGGACGGGTGTCAAACAGCCCAATGAAACCGTCTAACAGAAAAGTCGAGGCTCGCATCCAGTCAAGATACGACAGCTAAAAAAAACTACATTTATTTAACTAAAATTAAATTCATATCATGCCAAAAATTAAACAATTAAATTGCATAAAAAAGTAACATTTAATTTTCAACAAGCGAGTGAATAAATTCACAGAACATATAGTGAGAAGTACTTTGTCTTATTTGTTGATGATTATAGCAGGATGCAATGTGCCATGTTTATGTGATAAAAACGGAAATGTTGGATAGCATAAAAAGATTTCGAATTAGAGTAGAAAATGAAATCGGAAGAACAATGAAGATTTTGAGATCAGACGATGGAATAAAGTACACATCCTATGAGATTGAAAATTACATTGAAAAGCATAGTAAACTTGATGTAACTTCAGTGAGAACTCCTCACCAGAATAGGGGTGTGGGAAGAAGAAATCATATGATGAACAACATAGCAAAGACATTATTAATAGAAAGTGGCATCTCACTTCAGTACTCGAAAGAAGTGATGCAAGTGGATTTGTATACTCAAAATATAGCATTACTCAATCTAGGAGTAGAGAATACACTACGAAATATGGTGTGGAAGGAAGCAATCACTGAAGCATCTCAATGTATTTGAAAGAAAATGCTTTATCCATATTAAAGAAGAAAATGAGGGAAAATATGGTAATGTGGTGAATGTAGACATATTCCAACGCTACTCAGTAAGGATTATAAGTGTTTCAATAAAAGGGGTAACAAGACTGGTGAGAGTTGTTGAAAATGAAGCTAGATACAATTCTAAAAGATTTGTTAGTGGAGAAGGAAATGAAAAATAAGAAAAGATTGTTGCAAATTCAGAAGAATATCAAAATATTTAGATTGGTGGTGATTCTGAAGTTGAATTAGCAGAAAGATGAAGAAGAAAGTAAGCATGTAACTTAATCAAGAAGGAAAAAACTGAAGTTTAATCGAGCAATATAATTGAAGACAAATCTGATCCAATACCGTGGATGAAAAGAATGGCGCACACTGCTCTGTTATTTAAGACTGAACCAACTTCCTTTGAAGAAACAATAAAGAAGAGGGCGCTAATAGATCAGTGGAAAACGAACCCTCCATCTTGTCATCCTGAACCTAACGCACACCTGATAATTACCATCCCTGAAAAGATAAATGGACGCGCGTGCGATTAATCGCAGGCGCGAGGCCGCTTTCTGACCGTCCAACCCAAGCGCGCCACACAACTCGGTGTACAGAGACTTCCGTAGCTGGGCGTACACGCCGCCATTCCACTTCCTCCCCGCGAGCTCCTCCCCGAGGCGCATCGCAGCCTCGACCGTGGCATTCGCGCTATCGTGCGCCGAGTCCACAATCCCCAACTTCACGGCCTCCTCCGCCCTCAGCTTCGCCGCCCTCACCACCACGTCCCGCCGTGCCCCCGCCGTCCCGATCTTAGCCTTCAGTACCGCCGTGCAGTAGTCCGGGATGGAGAACCCCAGATCGAGGTCGCTCATGTACAGAACGCCCCGATCGCGTCTCATCAGGACGTAGTCGTGGCTGAGCGCGAGTACGAGGCCGCCTGCGGCGGCGTGGCCGGTGACGGCGGAGACGGTGGGCATGGGGAAGGATATGAGGTCGGCGAGGAGGGGCTTGAAGGCCCGGACTCTGCGAGACATGTGCTCCTCGAACTCCGACGCGACGGCGGCAGACGGTGGAGGAAGCATATCGAAGCCGTTGGAAAAGAAACTGCCCTGGGCGAGGGTGATGAGGACGGAGCCGCGCGTGGCCTGGGACTTGGCTCGCAAGAGGCTGGATCGGAGGGAGTCCATTAAGGAGGGGTTCAGGCGGTGGTCGTCGTCGCCGGTGAGGGTGAGGATGAAGACGCTGCCGCGTTTCTCCAACGTGCACATGTCGGCCCGTGCGATACAGACGCCTCGGGGGATCGCCTGCGAACGGCGAATTTTATGGCGCGTGGCAGGGCATACGCGGTGAAATGGGATGGGATTTCGTTTTATGAAAGCAGATTTCAAGTAAATCACGGCAGCGTTATTATTTTATCATTATTTTCTGGATCCATTGAATCACAAAGTTTAGGGGAAATGACAACCAAAAATAAAAAAACCGTTAATTCTAATTTAGGCTCCAAAAATGAGAAAATGACATTTATTGATAGAAAAAAAATATGTTTTTTGAAATTAAATAAGATTTTACTTTGATCCAAAAATGCGGGTGCTTAAAGGATCATGATCATTGAGGATCTGAATATTTCTATCAAGA